>PVHX01006078.1:57500-104724 GCA_004024805.1 Geosciurus inauris
AACTTCTTGGCATTAGTTAACTTCTTTCCATCTTATAGTTCTCTACAAATTCAGCAGTCTCCCTAAGGGTTCAAAACCTGTTCTAGGATTTTAAAGTTATCCTCTCATCCAGACTGAGACCTAGTTTGGCATATCTGGAAGAAGTGAACAGGTGTCAGGAACTATCAGTGAATTAAACTGAGAATAGAAACTCTCTCCCCAGATTGTGGGCTCTGCATACCCTTCAGAATGAGGCCATCCCATTCCTGTCTAATCAGTGCTCATCAGCTTGTATTCACAGGTGTGTGCAAAACAAACTTTGATAGCCACAATCTCTCTTCTCTTTAAGTGAACCCAAACTAATGTTAAAGAGATTATACTGTCCTGAATTTACTAATATTATCTGTGATTAACAATTTCCATTAGCCAAAGTTATATCTCTCCTTCCTATGGGCAGGTTTTAAAGTTTTAGTATTGTTCTTCTATGAAACCGCCAAATTACCATTTCTGGGACAACAAAAAGACAGTATCAAGACCACAGATCTCTTTATGACAAGAATAGATTAGAAGAATAATGGCAGAAGCATTAAAGCTTATCTACACAAAGTTGTTTTTAAGTAACAGAACACAAAGATTGCATCCTTTTCCATAAAAACAGAAACTATCCATTTTTTAAATCCAAATCTTCTTGTAAATCTTCCCATGATTACCAAAAGGAAACAGAGTTCTATTTGTTCCATATATGTAACATACCATATTATTACATCAGTCTACAAAATGATATCCTGTTTTACAATATGTACCAATTCTTTTGCATGCAATTAACTATGAAAGTTTTACTGTGGAGGAAGATTCAAAGGAATGAAAAAGGAAATAAGGAGGAGGAGGAAGAGGGAGGAGAAGACAGGTCAAGAGGAAAATGCTTCTTGAGGAGAGGGACCTACAAAGTTCTAAGAACTGTTTGTGGGAGGCAAGTAAAGGGAAGAGACAGAAGAAACCTAATTCCTCCTTATATTTCTCAACCCTTTACCTGAACCCATCAAGCATAAAGACTAGTAACTAATTCACCAACTAATACAAAGTTATTGCTATCTAAAATATAAAAATCCCAGTCAGAGTGATATCTGAGACCTAAAAATTATGATTCTGTCTAGGGTGGCTTCTCTGCTATTCTCTTCTGGAGCGAGATGTGAACATGAAAATTTTCTGTGAGACCTAACAGATACACCAATAATAGCCAAAACAGAATTTTATTAGTGTATTCTGTAAGAGAGGAAAGAACACAGACAAATCCTAGCACAGCTACCTATGTGGCAGTCAGACAAGATAATTAACTTTCCTGAGCTTCAATTTCCTTATTATTCTATAAAATAAGCACAACAATACATAGCATAGAACCTGACAAAAAGGAGGCAGGCTATATATGCAACTATGAGTATTTGAGCAGTATAACTCCCTTGTTAATAGATTTAGAGTTTAATTTAGTTTCAAAGTATGTTTTTGACAGTTGTAGGTTTCAGGCACAGTTCAATATCCAACATTCAAATGTTTTTAAACACAGGAAAAATTAGATAAATGAACAAGAAATACAGAGTAATAAAGTAATATATTGACAACAAATTCTCTTTTATAAGACTTACTACCTGTCATTTTCATTGCATTTTATTTCTTTAATTATAATTTATTTGACAAACAGCATAGCCCAGCATCCTGCAGTATTATCCTTGAAAGAGTGCTTCAAATTAAAAGGCTCAGAGGTCAACAGCTGTCAGGGACTGGAGTCATACCCACTTGGGTTCCAGCCCTGAGTCCACCAATTTCCTAGCTGTGTGATCTTAGGAATGTTATTTTTCTCTCTAACCTCCATTTTCCCATTTAAAATATGGGGAGAGGTAGCTATAATAAAAATCTAAACCTAGGTAGCATAATAAACACTGTAAGATCTGATAATTGCCATGAGGTTAAGAGGCATTCAAAGCAACTTGCCCAAGGCCATCCAGCTGTGATTAGGAAAGAACATGAATAAAAATCTCCTGCCTTCCCAGTCCCAAAACACAAAGACTAACACACATAACTGTTCCACAAAGAGGAGGGTCCCACCTCTTGCTCCCACAAGTTGCATGATGGGGAGAGGCTCAGTTTTGCAAGGGGCCAAAAGCCCATTCACAGATTTGGAATCAGACAAAATACTGGCTCCCATGTGACTGCTTAGAAACCAGAATCTGTTCATGTCAAATTCCAAAGTGGATGAGTTATTTTGGTTGAGGTTTAAATGGCCTAGGTCTAAGTGCTCCTCGTCAGAACGAGTGCATCACCTCCAAGCTGCTTGTGATGTGGCTTACCCAGTAAAGAGTTGTTGACAATGAGATAAGAACCCCAAACAAGCCCCTTGCTGGACCCCTCTATATTGACCCTTGAGTGGTGTCTGGTGTGTTACCACTCAACACATGACGGTAGATTTGAAAGCCTCAAAAATAAATTCAGCTTAATAAATTTTAAAAATAAATGTTTTTAACTGCAAAATGACAACATTTTCATGTTAGAGAAAACACTGGATGAGGAGCAAGAATATTCAGGGTTCAGTTTTTGCCTCTATCATGGACCTAAGCAAGTAAGTATACGGTGCTTTTATTTTAGTTCCAGTTTTCATTAAATCACACCAGAGTTGAATTCCTAACAGCTCCATGAATGGCAATTCAGGATTTTCCAGAATCAATGTATTATTTGTCTTGTCCCAAGACCCAATGTATTATTTGTCCCTGTTTAAGATAAATCCCATTACCATGACAACTTCTGCCATAGGACCACCATAGGAGCAGTGGCTAAAATAACCAAGGGAGTGGGGGTGGTAAAGTGGATACTATTCTAATTAGGTTTTCTAAAGTAAACCAATAGGGGAAAATTGAGAGTATTCTATTCAGGTATAAGGTCTTCAATAAGAGATCCTTCACAGCTCAGCATATGAGACACAAATTTCCAGATATCCAAGCCCTTACTCTTTCTCTTTCTCTTGCTCTCCCTTCTCCCTCCCCCACCCCACCCCCCTTTTTTTTTTTTTTTTTGGTGGTGCTGGGGATTGAACCCAGGGCCTTGTGCATGCAAGGCAAGCACTTTACCAACTGAGTTATATAACCAGCCCCTCCCCACTCCAATCTGCCTTGGTAGTGCTACTTTCACCTTCACCTTCAAAAAATCTGTACTTTGCCTGTTACTTCTGCATGTCTTGCTCAATTCTTTGATCAGGACACCAAGGACCTGGACCACAACTGGACTCCCCAACAATAACAATGGGGTCCTCAGAAATCCATGAAGTGGGAAATATTTCCATCACAACTATTTCATTGACAGTAAAATCAAGGGCCAGTATATAAAAACTTACCTAAGGGGCTAGGGTTGTGGCTCAATGGTAGAGCGCCTGCCTCACAGGTGTGAGGCACTGGGTTCAATCCTCAGCACCACATAAAATAAATAAATAAAAGGTATTGTGTCCATCTTCAACTAAAAAAAATTTAAAAAAAAAAACTTACCTAAGTTCACACAGTAAGAAAACAGCATGACCAGTTTAGTCACATTTTCAAACTCAAACTTCCAAATTCTTTGTACTCTATCAATATCATAAAGGAAAACAATCTAAATAGCTGAACATGGATGTATTTTACATGTATAAAAAGATGCTTTTTCTTTCCTAATTGATACTCTGTTGGCCATGGTCTGCTGATGATCCTGACAAGTGAGAGGCTTTTCTTCCCCTCCTCCAGAACAGTACAATACAAAGGTAGGAAAGATGATTAAAGAATCTTTTTACTTTTTTTCTCCTCACTGCCTACCCCTCTCAGTTAAGGACACTACTTTAAAATCTATAATACAAATATAAAGCCAATAAGATAACTTCTGGTTGAAAACTTGCTTTGCTTTATAAAAAAGAATACATTTTTGATACCTGTCAATCACGGCCCAGTGTTATGCTATCCATAGGACAGGCTTGAAGTAATTCTTCACCAGACAGCAGTGGATCTTTCAGTTCTTCCACCTTGGCAGTGGAGAGGCTAGAGAGCTGTGATGGGAGGGAAGGGTGCCATTCACTCTACCTTTGTCTTAAGTTGTCTTGCAAAATCAGTCCTCACCTTAACACCATGGCCTAAATAGGGGCTGCAGACAGGGTGTGCTATAGGGGCCATTCACATCTGTAATGTGAATGACAATGACTAATTCTGGAGGACCAAATGAATCTAGTGCCTGTCATGAGTTAAGGACCAAAGCACACTTAGAAGTGCTCTGCAGAGGGGCTGGGGTTATGGCGCAGTGGTAGCGTGCTCGCCTAGCACGCGGGAGACACTGGGTTCGATCCTCAGCACCACATAAAAATAAAATAAAGATATCCTGTTCACCTACAACTAAAAAATAAATATTAAAAAAAAAAAAAAAAAGAAGTGCTCTGCAGAGCCCATAGCTGAATCTCAAAGCACTGCTTCTTCAACTGCTGATCACTGGCACCAGTGGATAGTAAAGTCATTCTAATGGGTTTTCAACCACTGTGCTTTAGTGAACTAGAAAAAAATGCATCAAATGTCATTAGGATAAATATCATGTCCAGTCTATGTATAACTGGTCAATTTAAAAGGAAAGGCTATTACATAGCTCTTCTACCTGATAGTTATGTGAAAATTGAGATGATATAATGCTAGATCCTCCAGTTTTTTCCAAGAGTAATCAGAACTGAGCTGTCATACAAAATCTCCCCTAAATTTTAAAGGCTCAAACTGTTTTAAAACAGTGTATAGGGCAAACAAAACCTACCCAAAGGCTCAATCTGGACTATTCTATGTGCCTGGCTTCAAAGGAAGAAATCAGAAAATGTGCAAAAGAAATTTGGCAGTAGAACTCAGTGTCTCTGGGAAACTGTATGGAGGCAGTCCCAAAAGGCATTTGCCAAGCCAACAACAGTGGTGGAGGGAAAAAAGCAGCCCCAGTGACAAGGTAAGAATGTATATGGCCCTGAAAAAAGGACCAAAAAAAAAAAAAAAAAAAATCAAGTAACAGTGGGCTTGAGAGTCTCTGTAGGCCTTCCTAGAGCTGCATTAGATTCTAGGTAAGGATCTTAAACGGAAATCTATCTGATTTTCTCCTTCATTTCCTTCTGTGGAGACAGGAAGAATTAAACCTAAGAATTTCATCAAAGTTGCCTTTGAACGACAGATAGCAGGGAGGGCTGTGACTGCCACCTCAACTGCTTCCAGTGCTCTGCTGGACAGCTGCAGGGAAAGAACCTTCTCTAGGTTCAGGCTCCACTACCCAGCTGGCCACAGAGCAAAGACTGAGGCGGGTCTGCATACTCAGTCTGTGGCTTCCTCAGTGACCCCTGCCAGGCAGCCAGAGCTCTGGATGGTTGAAGGACCTGGGCCTAGGGCTTCTTCACCTTTCTATCCAAGGGAAAAGATACACAAAACCAGAGAATTCACTATTTTCAAACATTTGGAGTCTTCTGTATAAATGTGAAGGCCCCCAGCCTGAGAGCTGGTCTTGCATCAAACAGAAAGCAAGGCCAGCCGCCAGCTCCAAACCCAGCTGTTCCCCAAGCTCTAGATGCAGGTGTGAGATCATCCCCATGAACCTCACCTGCCTGCAGTTTGTCACCTCAATGTCATTACCACAGGCAGAGATACGGTTGGGGCTTTTGTTTTACTTCACACCAGGGGGATGTCATTTTTGGAATTTTTCATCTTAAATAGTTTTTTCTTAAATGTATGTGACACATATTCCTCATAGGGCTTAATAAAATAGATATTTCTCATGCCTGGAAAGTAAACTACAGCTGCACAGATTGAAACAAAATTTATTTTTTAAAACACTGTTTGGAATCACTCAAAATACAGGTTTAGCTATAGTTTATGAAAAAGTTAAGAACAAACAAAAGTAGAACTTGCTCAGAAAGTAGCCTTAACACAATGCTAATTAGCAGAACAAAACACTAACAAAATATGTATATATTAATATATCCTGGTGTTTCTTTTTGTAATATAATTTCAAAACAGGGACAATTCTAAATCTCCTTCTTCCCATATAAATGCTATCATGGAAGCAAGCTTCACAAAACCGTTTTCAGATTCTTAAAAATTTATCCTGAACTTGACATTACTCTTAAGAATGGAAAGAGGGGATAAAGGGATAATCATTAACTATCAAGCTAATTGTTATTAAAATGATTCCTTGAAAACACACAGAGCCCATTCTTTCGCAAGAGCTTTGGGCAAACTGTGTAAGAAGCAGTATTCTTGTTTGTGACCTCAGTGCAAAGAACACCCAGATTTTTATTCACTTTTTTTTTCAGTTTGTTTTTTGTTTTTGTGTTGCTTTCTTTTTTAAATATAAATCAAATGTATTCCCTATCCAGTAAGTGTCCAGCAGAAATAATCATAATGGGAATGTGGTTTTCATGACATTCTCAGGTGACTTCCTAGATCTCCTTGTCACAATCAAGATTGTTAAAGTGACAACAAGAAACAAACCTCTGGGATTCTGCAACCTCCCCAGGCACAGTGTACTAAAAGGATCTGACTTGTCTCGCCTCTCCTGATTATGCAATATATGCTAGAAGCAGAAGAATGGTGACACGGACCACTGGGCTGTGGACAGTGTTTTCTGGTCCCACTTGTTTCATCTCCTCATTTACTATTTTGTGTTTTGCCCTGACACAGTGAGAAGGTGGACAGAACACTAGGCAAAAGCAGTGAGAAATGCTTTTGCCTAGTCTATAAGATACAGAATGCAGGGAGGTACATACTTACAACATTCTACATAGGTAAGCATATACACCCACACATGCACATGTGTGCTCTGTGTCTCTCTGTGTGTTATGTATGTGTCTCTCTCTTTCATATCAGGGTACCTAATATGTCCTTTATTGTGTGTGTGTGTGTGTGTGTGTGTGTGTGTGTGTGGAAGGGGAGAAAGAGAGAGAGACACACATGGAGGGGGGTGTTCGGCTTTATATAACACACATTCCCCTTCAACTAGTGATAAACCTTTTGCAACTCAAAGAAATTTATTATGACCTCTTTAATAAACCAATATTTGTTAATATAATCACCCCAAAATTGTCCAAGTTTGAATGCATGTCTTCCAAAACACCATGCAAACCTGAACAGAAAATTCACAGTTAAACTGCCTTGGCCTGTATCTTCCTTTTTAAACAATGCACCTTAAAGGTAAGTAGGTAACACCACCCACCAACTGCAATATTTCACATTACAGATATTGGTTAGATATTGTTCAAACAAGAAAAATAGCTCAAGGATTCTTATTTGGAACAGAAGCAAGAAAACTTATCATTATGTGCTAACTGTCCCACTCTGAGAATATCTGGGGGGCTGCCCCTCCATATAACAGTGATTCTACTTGTCTCAAAGACTTACCAAAATAAACTAACCACATCTGTCCACTGGGATTGGCAAGTGCTTTTTGTTCCCTATTAGTTCTCAGACAGGCACTCAGAGAGATAATGCTATTCACTATACCTTATGATCTCAAAGGAAATAAACACTTGAGACGATTATCTCTATCTAACTTGCACTCCCCCATCCCTCAAAGTCTAAATATTCCAAAGGAAAAAACGACCATGAAAAGCAACTATGGGGACATAAGACCCCAATAAATTACTCCAACAAATAAATAACAAGAAATACACTTTTATGTGATCAGCCTTCAAGAAGATGATGCCCAAATCAAACTCTTAAATTATCCTTGGAATGACAGTCCAGTTATTAGCCATTGGGAAGTGAAGATACAAGAATATTCAACACCAAAAGATAGTACCACACTAAAGCATAAGATATGTGCAAACCAACTTGCAGATCATAAGATGGGCATTTTATAAATTCACTTAAAGTAACTGATACATAAGAGACTCCAAGAACATTTCTCCCTGTGACCAGCACTCAGAGTCCCAGTGTCTGGTTACTGCAGAGCAACAGAAGTCATCAGATCTGAAGACTACTTGAAATTAAGATAACAAAATTATTTTAATTTTTTAAAAGTGTTTTATGCTCTTTTGTAACTGTTATCTTTTAAATTTGATTCCTTAATGGAAAACATTCATTCTTTCTGAAGTGAAAGAAAAAAATCTCATTCTTTCTAATCTGCATTTCAATATGCTTTCATTTTCATTGTTACCAATATAGATCCAATTTTGATCCAATTTTGAGTGAACCAAATTTAGTTTACTCCCTATAATAAGAGGAAAACGTGAGGCAGCAATGGAGAGATAATTCTCAAATCTCCAAGAAGCCAGGAATATAAAGGCAGCAACCTGGAACACATGGTTCTGAAGGAAGACTAGTCCAGACTTCTTTGACTTGAGGTCAGAAACTGCTCACCCTTACTTCCCCGCATTTGACCTAGGCATTATCCCATTCATTTATACCTTTCTCTCCTAATTTTCCTCACCCAGAAAAAAAGAGGAGAAAAAACGGATGGGGAAGAGCAGAAATTACTATCAGCATTACTGATAAAAATATAAAAACAACAACAGTGTATTAAAAGCTAACATAGAGCTCACGACACTGCCATAAAACAGACACATAATGTGAGTCACACATATAATTTACAATTTTCCCATAGCCACATTTTTAAAAAGTTGTTTAAAAGACTGGATATTAAGGTATTTTATTTAACCCTAGGTAATCAAAATATTACTTGGACATGAAATCAATATAAAAATTGGGATATTTAACATCATTTTTTTCCTATGGCATCTCAGAAATCTGGTGTATTTTACATTTACAATACATCTCAACTTGTACCAACCACATTTCAATGCTGAAGAGCTGCATGTGGCTAGTGGCTCCTAAATTGGACGGTGCAGCTTTACAAACTGCCAGGTGCTGGTCTAACTGCTTTAAATGTACAGATTCATTTAATCTTCACAACAATCCTACAAGGTAAATACTACCATTATTCTCATTTTACAGATGAGAAACTGAAACAAAGAGCAGAGAACCAAAATCACAGGATGGTAGGTATCAGAGCCAAAATTCAAAGCTTGGCCATCTGGCTACAATGACTATGCTATTTATTAAGAACCTACTGTGTGTATGACAGGCACAGAACTGCATGCCTCAATAAACTCTCTGTGCTCATCAAACTCCCTGTGCTCATCAGAACAACCATAGAGGATAAGTATTAATATCCCTACATAACAATACATTTAGAGTAGGGACATCATGCCTTCCCAAGAAACACATGGTTGAAGACCCTAAGGATAACCAGGTCCTGCACTAAAAGAATATACAGTCTAGTAAGATAAGATAAAACCATTAAAGGGTAACTAGACCACCATGTGTACTTAAATAAAAAAGAGGCACAAAAAGTATTATGGTGATTTAGAGGGGAAAATATTGATCCATTAAGAGAACAAGGCCTTCATAAAAGAGGTAACATTTAAAATGGACTTATAATTAAGATGACTAGGAGAAAATGCTCCAAAAGTAAAGGCAAGGAAGTAGAGGAGAAAAAGCCTTGCATTGTGTTAAAGGAATGGCTAAAAGAGATTAAGTGTGGCTGAAGTGCAGAGCACAGGTAGGGTACATACAAATCAGTTGTGGGGAAGCTATCCAAGAGCCACAGAATAGAAAACTCAGCTCTGTGCAATGTCTGAGAGAACTAGTAGTATAATAAAAGTTGAGCTTTAGGTAAAAATGTCTTGCGCAGCAATGCAGAAGATGGCCAGCAGTTGAAGAGATTACATATACCAGGCTGGTATACTATTCCAAGAGTTGAGGCAGTCAACTGACTCTGAGGCTCTGTGGATGCAGAACCCTTAAGATCTGGGATCTATAGTTAAGTCAATGATGATATGAGTTTCAACCTTTGGTGATGAGTGGCGTGATGGAGCCATTAGCAGAAACTAGGGCTACAAAATGATCCAACTAGTACTCTGGTTAACCATAATAAGCAGGTGGGGTTTTTTCCTTTTCTTTTTTTCTTTTTTCTTTTTCTTTTTTTTTTTTTCCTTTTAGCCTAAACTTTCTACTATATCTGTGCTTCCCACATCAAGATTTGCACTACTGGCTTTACATCTGGCTCTTACTTTAAAGACATTCTTTCCTATCAAGTAAATACTTAGAGGTTAGCAAAAAATGGTAAGGGGCATTATGTTTCAATTAAGACAGAGCTAATTCAACACCTCACATATCAACCCAAAGACAAGAAAAATCTCAGATTCCAACTTCCAGCACAGTTGAATGCTTTTGAAGGAATCAATGAAAAACCATCCTAAAATACTGGCCTTTTCACTCGAAGTTCTTTTGTTTTTAAAGTTAAAAAACAATTTCCCTACTGCCTCCTTGCCTCCTGCATTTATTATTTTTCATGTTTAATTAAAAAAGACTTCCACTTTAAGCAAATATCCTCCCCCCCTTAATTACCCTAACAGTAGTAGAGCTGCATAAATTTTGCCCGAGGTTGAAGCTGGAATAGAGCCTAATCACTAACTTGAGACATTGTTCTGGCCGAGGAAAGCAGAACACATTTTTCCTGTGTGTTTGAACAATACTTAGGCACTTCCACCAAGACCTCCATCACCCAGTGCTGATTCTGATTAACACCCCGTTCCTAATTCACGTGGGAAATCTCAGTGTTCCTCACACTACTACCTGAAGATTCAGGAAAAGAGCCTCAATGCAGTGGAATTCAGGTACGTACACGTCTTCAGAGGAGAACAGGAACACATATGCTACTCCAGCACCACTGCACACCAAATTAGTCAGCCTTCCTTTGATTCAACTGTTTTTGTTCTAGATAAACCCTTGGGTCTTTCTGCTGATTTCCAAGAAGAAGCTTTACAAATACAGTGACAAGAGTGGGTAGAAAAGTCAAGGAAAAACAAATACAAGCAAAATAAGTTCCAAATAAAACTGTTAAACAATTACAAGTATAAACTAAGAAAAACTGGGAAATTAATGACACTTAAAGCACGTAACAAATGAATCTCAAGGACAAAAGGAACAAGATACAATAATCACAGGTGTGTGTGAGGGTACACTGCTGCTTTTTTCCTTAAGGGGTCCCTGTCCAAATTCTCAGGCTCAACTATGTAGTCGTACATGTGTGGTCTAAAGATGCTCAAAGCACTTTTCTTATCCTATAATTCAATCTAGTAATAAAAGTATGGTGCTCTGGAAGAGTGAATTCAGGGCAGCTGGTAAGTTTCACTGGAATCAAATGATCTCATCTGCTAACCATCCAGGACTCCCCAAAGTTTGGAAATACTCTTGTGTCACTGACCATCTCTCCAGCAACTGACGAGGGACATGGAAAGGGTGAAGAGGCAGCTACCTTTCCATTTAGGGAAATTTCCTGCATTGTGGTCCACAATTCCACGCAACTTGAAACTCTATCTTTGACATGAATAGCTGGAAGGAATCACAGGTTACCACCTATTTAGGTAAACATCTGTATACACAACCAAGCAGACTGGTGGCTCTGGGATGTAAAGGGTAAGAGAACCTAGAGACTACTGCCTGAGCCATTAATGCACTCCTCTCTATGGAAAATAATGCCTAACCCTCTTTGGAGGTAACTGGCTGCCATCTGAAGACAACTTCACAAAAAATCTACAGACAATAACAATGATGACAATTGTTACGGTTTGGATCTTAAATGTCTTCTAAAAGCTTGTGTTTTGAAAGCTTGGTTTCCAGCTGATGGTACTATTTGGAGACGGTAGAAACTGTGGTTGGGACCAAGTTGGAGAAAGGTCACTGGCTATATGCATTTTTTTTTCCAAATTTCTTTTAGTTGTTGATGGACCTTTATGTTACTCTTTTATTTATATGTGGCTCTGAGAATCGAACCTAGTGCCTCACACATTATAGGCAAGTGCTCTACACAGAGCCACAACCCCAGCCCTGGCGGTATGCTTTTGAAAGGTATAGGTTGTCCCCATCCCCTGGCTCTCTCTTCTTCATGCTTAATAGAAACCATGAAGTGAGCTTCTTTGTCACCAAGGGCTCCCTGCCATGACGTTCTACCTTGACAAAGGCCCAAAGCCAAAGAATCAAGCACCCATGGACTGTAAAACTCTGAAACAATGAGCCCAAATCAGCCTTTCCTCTTTTAAGTTGATTTTCTGAGATATCTTGTCTCAGCAGCAATAAGTTGAGTAACACATAATAACAGTTTTTAAATGATGGCAGAAAAATATTTGAAACAAATAATGGTAATAAACCTTTCTTATGTTAGGGATGTTCAGAAAGCACAGGGTTTGCAGTGATAAATATTTCAATTAAAATTCAAACACTTAGGACAACACATTGAAACTTTAAGTTCCTCTTTCTTCATCCAAAATATCAGAAGAGTGAAGCAGCACAAATCCAGAGAGCTGATGTGGAGATATACTGAGTGGTGTTGATGAAAACACCTGGCCCACTGAAGGAGTTTCACAAACATTCCTTCATTACTGTTCTTTCCCAGGATATAGTTCACTGTGCCTTAAAAATAAAAAAATCAGAGACCTGGCCCACCAATGAAAGTATACCCCCAGAGTCCTACATTTATTGAGTCCTCAATGTGCTACAGGCACTGGTTAGAGCATTTGGCATACAGTTTCTTTACTTCCTGTAAACATGTGATTCAATTTACTATTACTTTTTAGGGTCAAGAATCAAAAGCACAATTTTCTCCAAAAGGAAAGCAGTAGTTAATAACACCCGTTTTTAAGACCATGATGACAGTTTGTTTGCCTCACTGTTTTGATGCAAGCTTGATTTACATTCATTATTTGTGCTGTTAGCCTGATGCCAACCTAAATGTCACAGAAGGGGAAGATTGGGGAGGGGGCTGGAGAAGAACCAAAATTAATACAAAATGAAATTGCGAGCAGAAGTGATGAGTCTACAACTCTGAAATATAAAAAGAAAAGGGAAAAGGGAGGAGGAAGAAGGAGAGCCAATGTGGAAGTTTAAGGAGAACACTAAAATGGGAGCTTGAAATGAGCTCCGTGAACTTGACTATACTTAAGACACAGGTGAGGAGCTCAGGATATATAGCAAGTCATCAAAAAGTGATGGCTGGGCTGGGGCCGTAGCTCAGTGGTAGAGCACTTGCCTAGCATGCCTGAGGCACTGGGTTCGATCCTCAGCACCACGTATAAATAATAAATGAATAAAATAAAGATCCATCAACAACTAAAAAAATATTTTAAAAAAAAAAGTGATGGCTATTATGATGATGATTATTATTGTGACTTTATCTCTCTTGGCCCCAGTTTTCACAATAATCAGAGTTCACACTGGATAGGCAAATTTTAAGGGAAGGAGTCTGAATTTTAAAAAATTCCCTAGAAGATGTTGAGGGTTTCTTTTGGTTTTGTTTTCTGTGGTACTGGGGATTGAACCCAGGGGCACTCTACTACTGAGCAACATCAACTTTTTATTTTTTATTTTGCAACAGGATCTCCCCTAAGTTGTCAAGGTTGGCCTCAAACTTGTGATCCTCCTGCCTCAGCTTCTCCAATCACTAGGATTACAGTCACTAGTGTACACTGCTCTCAACTTTTTGGTTATTTTTTAAGGTTAAGTACTAGCATGGTAACCAACACCTCTAATCCCAGTTAATCACTTGTCCATGCATAAAATCAAATAAGAATTCTAATAAAAATAAATGAAATAAATAGAGGGCCATTTCATAGACCAATGAGAAAAATCTACCATGAATTAAGAAGTGAAATTAACCCTCTATGTCCAGGTTCAAAAAATTTGTGAGATAAACATACTTACCTTTATTTGAATATTACACACTATATACATGTATTGACATATCACAACTTACCCCATAAGTGTGTATAATTTTTTGTATCAAGATAAATATTTAAATAGGAAAAATAAAATAAATTTATAAGCTCTTTGGACAACAAATTCTCAAGGGAAAAAGGAAACAGGGATGATATCTGATAGAATTTATAGAGTTAAGTAAGATTATGGTTTATCTATTTCTATTTAAAAATACTAATTGAAAATGTGTCATAAGTTTTAATAAACTCAATCACAGCAGCAGAAATGACGCTCTAATGCTAATAAGTATAAAGGGATCCATGAGATAAGCAATACAAACCAATATTCTCAAGGATTACATATTATTAAGATTACCTTTGGGGGCTGGGGCGGTGGCTCAGTGGTAGAGCGCTTGCCTCGCATGCGTAAGTCACCGGGTTCAATCCTCAGCACCACATAAAAATAAATAATAAAACATATTGCATACAACTAAAAAATATTTAAAAAAAAAAAAAAAAAAAGATTACCTTTGGAGGCTGGGATGTAACTCAGTCCTAGAACATTTGCCTCTCACGCACAAAATCCCGGGTTTGATCCCCAGGGAAAAATAAGAAAAAAAGAAAAGGGAAAGAAGGAAAGAAAGGGAGAAAAAATATGAAAAACATAACTTTCTCTTTGGTACTGGGGATTGAATCCAGGGACATTTAACCACTGAGCTACATCTCCAGCCTCTTGCTCTGGCCATCAGTGCCTTAGGCACCACTACCAAAATAGAGAAGGTAAAACAGCAAGGGATTATGGGGAGCAAGCCAAATAGCATAAGTTGCAAAGAGTTCAGAAACAGTATAATAACTAAGAAGAGCCTCCAAATCCCACAGCAAGTTGTACAGAGTATGACTGACCCTGCAACAGGTTTCATAATAAACTACATCCAGTCTTAACGGCCCTTTTCTCTACCTTCTTACCTCTAAAACGGGAACTGTAATTTAAATTAATACAAGTAACACTATAAAATGTTAGGTGCTACTATTACATTAAATGAAATATGTTTTAGAATTCTAGAGATACATACACACAAAAACAACCCAGCAAGTGATATTACCTGTAGAGTGTTTTCATATGTTTGTATGTATAGTTGATAAACAATCACATATTTAAAATTAATCAACATACATCACTAAAGCTGTTCATTGTTATTATTTCTTCACTGAGTAGTAATTTACATACTTCCTAGGAAGGATTTGAGCAGAATGAATGAAAACACACACACAGATAGCCTGCACTTAAAGAAACATTTGACAACTTCTCAAAGTTAATTGCATAGTGATAAAGAAATTGAGTATTTGACCAAAGCAGCTACAAACAGAACTCTTCAAACATAAGCATTATCACACAAGGCCTAAAAGCAGTAGGAGTTCCCAACTTCAATTTGTGAATCTTATTCCAAAAAGCAGGCACAAGATCCTTAAGCTGTACATTTTGAGAATCCTTGAGTGTGTGTTAACACACACAAAGCAGCAGTGAGCTAAAGTGTTGCCCACCCTCCCTAAAAACAAACAAACAAACAAACAAACCTCAAAACAAGGATTACAAAGAGTATTAAGATGCATCAAGTTCGGGGCTGGGATTATGGCGCAGTGGTAGCGTGCTCGCCTAGCACGCATAAGACACTGGGTTCGATCCTCAGCACCACATAAAAATAAAATAAAGATGTTCTGTCACCTACAACTAAAAAATAAACATTAAAAAAAAAAAAAAAAGATGCATCAAGTTCAACTTAAATCATTGTAAGTTTTTTCCTACTTGCTTCTTTCCAATTCTCAGAACAGTATTTGTGGTGGCTAAAGTAAACTAAAGAAAATGCTCTTGCAACTTACACTTTGGAGATACAAACTTTCTGAAATGAGACATTACGAATATAATTTCCAAAGAGCAATTTCTACAAAGTAATGGTCTCAGAATCTGACCACTCCTCAAATACTCATAATCCATTTAAACTATATGCCAACTTTCTAGTGAAATTATAATAGTAATTATCAAATATTTTAACTTCTACTGTATGTTAAGCTTCATACTGGGAGATGTATGTGTATTTATATGTATATGTATATATATTTTTGTTTGTTTGTTTTAAGGTATTGATGATTGAAACCAGGATGTTTTACAACTAAGCAACATCCCCAGTCCTTTTTATTTACTATTTTCGGACATGGTCTTACTAAGTTGTCCAGGCTGGCCTTAAACTTGAGGTCCTCCTGCCTCAGCCTCCCAGGCAGTAAGAATTATAGGAGTGCACCAGCCTACAAAGCTTATGTTCTAATATTAACTCATTTTCTCATCACAAAAAAACATAAAATATTGGCTGGGGGTTATGGCGCAGTAGTAGCGTGCTCACCTAGCATGCGTGAGGCACTGGGTTCAATCCTCTGCACCACATAAAAATAAAATAAAGATATTCTGTCCACCTATAACTAAAAAATAAATGTTTAAAAAAAACATAAAATATGCTTACCTTTCATTTTTTTAAAAAAGCAACTTGCCCATGGTCAGAGGTGAACTATTCAACCCCAAGTAAGCCTAGATGCAAAGCCTCATGCTTTCAAACTCAGCATTTTACAGAAAACTGGCTGTTGCCTATTGCACAGCCCTTAAGGAAAATGTTTAAAAGGAAAGATAGGCAGAAGAATGGCAATCTACTAAGAACTTAAGGATAAACTGCCTGAAGCTTATTTGAAGGCTGATTTCTGGAATCAGGGAACATTTTTAAAACACCAAAGTTGTTGCTATTTACACAAACATGTCAGATGCAATACTGAAAATTCTCATCAAGAAAACACTATGTGACAGGTGAGTGAAAAAAAATTAAAACAAGGGCTGGGGTTGTGGCTCAGTGGTAAAGCGATTACCTAGCATGTGTAAGGCACTGGGTTCAATCCTCAGCACCACATAAAAATAAGTAAACAAAATAAAGGCTTTCTGTCCATCTTACAACTAAAAAAATTTTTTTAAAAATTAAAAGTGTTGAGTAAATGGCAACATTCTAGTTGAAACCCCTATTCTAGCTCAGAAATTAATATTTTCAACTATATGAAATGTTAAAAACAAAACCTTCTAATATCATTATTTTCTGTTAATTTAAGTGTGTCAACAACTTGTGCTAGGCATTGAACCCAGGGCCTCAAGCATGCCAACCAAGCACTAGCTCTATCACTGAGCTATGTCCCCAGCCTAACTATGTATGTTTTAAGCCAAGTTACAGAAGCCTTAAACTCAAAATGTACTACATATTTACCTTCATATTACTTATGAAGTAAGAAATTACTTATGAAGTAATTTCATAAGTAATATGAAGGTAAATATGTAGTACATTTACCATTATTGCATGTGGTCAAGTAGTTTTAAGAATTCATACAATGATTTTGCTTCATCAATTTAGCATTTTCTTCTACACAATGACTGAAACTGTATCAGCCCTCCACTCAGTTATCAAATGGATTTTCTTTATATAGGAAACTGAGTTGAGTTTCCTGAAGAGAATCAACTCAGTTGTTTTGTTTACAAGAAGCACATTAAATACTTTATTAAGAAGCAAACCCTCGGGCTGGGGTTGTGGCTCAGAAGTGGAGCACTAGTCTTGCATGTGTGAGGTACTGGGTTCGATCCTCAGCACCACATAAAGATAAACAAATTAATAAAATAAAGGTATTGTGTCCATCTACAATTAAAAATATATTTTAAAAAATTTAACAAAAGCAAACCCTTAGTGTTCATTAAATTTTGTTCAGTGATTTCCTTAATCAATAAATTCTTTTTCTAAAATAGCAAGTAGTAGTTTGTATGTCAAATATTGTATATAAAATCTTTCTACAGTGGCATATAAGAATTACACATGAAGCTGGGCACCCAGGCAGGGGCTTGATGTCCCAGCTACTGAGGAGGTGAGGTAGGCAGGTCACTTGACTCCAGGAGTTCAAGATCAACCTGGACAACATAATGGGACACCCTTCTCAAAAACAAGCAAATAGGGCTGGGACTGTAGCTCAGTGGTGGAGTGCTTGCCTTGCATGCTTAAGGCACTGGGTTCGATCCTCAGCACCACATGTAAATAATAAATGAATAAAATAAAGATCCATCAACAACTAAAAATATATTTTAAAAAAGAACAAGCAAATAAACAACTTCACATGAAGTTTTTAACTTAAGGCAAACAAATAATTTAAAGTCTACTCAGGAAAATTTTTGACTATTTTGATTTCAATACTACAGTAACAATTGGTATGTAGAAACTTGTGGTTTTTTAAAACAGGCAGCCTTTGACTACCTAGAAAACTAAACTAGGAAAGAAAACTCAAGAAATAACTTCAAGTGTTCCCCAATAAGAACATTCACTGACTTCTAAAGGCCTTTTTCCTTCTCATGGAGTGATTTTGAAATTTCATTTAAATCCCTAACATCTCCTACCAAATTATATTAGAATTGTGTCCTTATAAGACACCTACAGGTGATTCTAATTAATACTAGTTTGTAGAATGGATTAATAAATGTATTTTGTAGCTTTTTGCATAAATTACACATACATCACCATTAATCAATAGTGAGAATCTAAGAATAACTCCTGGAAAATCTACAAAGAAACCCAGGGTTGGGGATAGTTAAGAAACTTCTGAAAGAGTAGTTTAAGAATCATTAATAAATATAGGTTCTGACTGCTATCATTATTGTTGAAGTGGTAATAAATCAAATGATGGGGAGGGAGAATATATTAGTTATTGCCTCTACACTGTGTAGTGTTTAACTGAAGGGTTTTTTGTTGTTGTTTTACCATTGTTTTTTATAAACATTTGGTTATTTTATGATACAATGCACCAAACAAAAACAACAAAAACAAAGTCTAAAGGCAAAACTTAAAAGACTTGAAACTTCTGGAATCTCAAAGATCTCTTCCTCTGTGGATCTGGACATAGTTTATTTGCATTCTATCTTTTTTAGCAAGTGGGGAAAGGGGTCCTGGAGATTAAATCGAAGGCCTCACAAATGCTAGGCAACTGTTCTACCACTGAGCCAAGTCCCCATCCTCGCAGCCTATCTTTCTAAAGGCCATATATATGACACTTTTTCTAATAAAATCTACTACAAGAAAATAAGAGGGGTACAAATGCACTTGCCTGTCCTCAGTCACCTCCTGGTCCCATTCTCCCTGTTACCACCATGATAAGCATGCTCTAAGGTGCTTTCTTAGTCCTAATGCTCAGGCAGGAGTGATGACTGAGAAGCCCCCAGGCACCTCAAACAAATGCTGTCACTTCTAGTCACTGCTCAGCTCAGCTAATGCCATGCCTGTCATGACAAGTATCAGCCACCTTAAGGCACCACACCTTTGCCTCCACAAAACATACCTTTGAAAAAGGTATGAGCAGAGAGGGAACCTGTTTTAGGGTTGCCAAGGGAAGCCAGTCTTGTCTATAAACAGCAGAGAGACAATGAAAGAGAGCCCAAAGCCACAGATCCCAGATGACTGCCAGCCCTGAGTGCAAATAATTGTCCTTCTTCCTGTGCGTAAGGGCTGGGGGCAATGACATATGAAGATACCATTTGACCAAGCTAAAGTGGGTGTAGTCGTCAGCCTAAACCTGCCATCTGGTGTTAAGATATAGCAGATCACACCCCAGATGTGTTTCTTCAAACAAATCACATCTTTTTTCTTACCCTTCTTTTTTTCTTTCTTTCTTTTCTGTAGAAAGAGGTGCTTGCCAAAGACACAAATCAGCTGAAGTTTACTTTACACTAAAAACTCTTGTACTCACACCCAGATGAGTAGGTATGTCATTTCACACACTCATATCCCAAAAACAACCATTTTTCAAAAGTGGTATCCAGAGATGCTGAGCAAAAAAAGCATTTGTTCACTAATCATCAACCCTAGAAGTTCAGGCTATCCTTAGTCATTGAAAGCTATTTCATTTGGAAAACGAAAAGTGTTGCAGGAAAGGAAGGAGAGTTCTGAAATCCCTGTCCTCCTTCATATTTTCGTCTCAGTATCTCATTCCACAATTGGGGTGGGGAAGGGTTATGCAGTGCTATCATTTGCACCTCATTACACTGGGCTGGAGCTTTGAGAAAGCTGATATTCCCTCTAAATTTTTACAGATGCTTCTAGTTTACCAGTTCATGACTGCACTACTAGAAAAGACTTCCTGCCTCTAAACTGCTCGCTGGCATGTATGCTGAATTTCAAAATCCTGAAAAAAGTAAACCTTTGTGGTGTTCTCTTCACTTTCTTCCAGGGGAGGGGAGGGCCACTGAAACCAAACCAGGCAAAAGCTGTTTCTCCTATAGACTGAGACTGCATCTCAGAAACACTCCCTCTAACTACTGACTTTTCATCTCAATCTGGAAACCACCTCACAAAAATATTCATTAACAGAAAGATATTTGTGGAAGGTGTTTTTCATCGTAAATCATGATTGTGACATGTTCAGTAAGTTGTGGAAATAATTCCATCACAGACAGCCTCTCACCTGAGCATGTTCATGTGCCTTATTTCATGCATATCATTTGGAAAATACTTTGGGACAGAGAGACAGGACACTTTCTAAACCACCACCCCTCTTTGTTTAATGGCTCCAGGGTTTTTCAAAGTTCAGGGCAGGTGACACTGGTCTGTTCTTAATCTTTACTGCTGTAGCAACGTTAAGGCAGATGACGAGGGACACAAATCCCCTGATGGAACTGAACGCATTCCAAGCTCCCCGACCCACTCAAAGCTGTAATCCCCTGCAGCTGGATCTTACTTACCACCATGCACAGCTAATACATTTTTTAAAAGCTAGTCACTGGTGACAAATGTAAACTGGACAGAGCAGCTCCCCCTTCTCCCTGCTTCATTCCCTCACCCCTCAATCTTCCCCCATAACCCAGAGACTTGCTGTTTCTGTGATGGATAGGACCTGCCTTTTAGAACCACCAAGCCTGTGCCGTATAGCTCTACTCTAAGTGACTAGAAGGTTTTAAAAGCATCTTCAGCTGTCAGACTATAACAAAAACAACAAAAATGTCATCCTTAACACAAACATTTCACAACTGAGAAAACCCTATAAGTTGAGATTATCACTGCTGTACTGAATCCACTATTTATTTAGCTATCACATGCAGGCAAACTGTTCTGGCACCCTGGCTGCTTGATTGAATTAAGCTGGTTGCCATATTCTGGGGCATAGAAAAATAAATGCAAAAGAAAAATTTAAACTTGAGGAGATATATATGTACATGTATACACATACATACACACACACACGCACACACACACATTCCTTTCATGTTTTACTTTTGGCAGAAACTTAACTGAAATATAGTAAACAAGTAGCCTTTATGGCGGGTAAGTATGTTTTTCACCATGAATTCTGAGCACCCATTTTTAAAGCAAAACCCAGTAACTCAAGGAGACAATAGCTCTATGCTGAATGAACTCTCAAAAAACCAGTGCAACAAATTTTGCCACAGCCTAAAGATGGATAGAAGGACAGTAGAAAGGATACATTAGGCTATTTAAATTAGGGGGAAAGTAATCTTAAATAGTATCGAAATGCCATAAAATACAGATGACATTTTGATAAAGGGACAGGCTAGCCTCTTCACCTTATGCAGAGAAACCAAGGGTTAATCTATGTGACTTTTTTGGGTTTATTCTAGTTTGCAGATAACCAGCAATAAGTGCTATGATTTAAGTGATATTACTGATTAGACTTGGAGATAGCTACCACAACACTGACTACAACACTTAAATTGCATTAGGTTTAATTACTGCAAAGTTACATCTGGAGAGGGAAGCATAATTTTATAACCACTCTCAGCATTCTAACTTGAGCTCAGTCCCTGCATGGTACATACTTGCCCAAGTAATTGAGGCCCTGAAAGGCACCACAGTTAATAATGTGTAACTAGCAGAAACACAAGAAGTGACAAGAACCAGGTCTCTATGAATTAAATTCGCATCTAAATATGTGACCTCTTGGTGTCTTCTTACCCTTTTTGAGAGTAGGTACTCCAGCCTCAGCAGGACCTACACAACAGAATTTGGCAGGAGGTAGAAAGAGAGGGGCATTGTACTAATGGGGAAAGAATTAAGTCAATGTGCTTGGAAGAGTCCAGCTCTGATTTACTTGTCACCCACATTCCTAAAATCCAGGGAATTCAGTCAGCACATGAGTAATTCAATCCAAAGGCAATAGAAAAAAAAGTCTGTTGTTGATGGTGATGCTACTGTCCAGGGGACTGAACCTAAAAATGGACATGTGTAAGGGAATTCATGAGTGTCAGTGAAAGAAAGGAAGAGATAACTGTGTGTACATGTGCGTAGGAGAGTATTCTGTGGTACCTGTGAGACAAAGTATGAAATACACATCGTGACTACATTTTTAAATACAGAAAGAGTACAGGGATACCAAACCAAAAAAAGCAAAGAAAATGGGCCCCTATGATTTATAAATTTCAGAATTATGATTAATGACAACACACGTGTCTGAATCCATATTCCAAGTCCACTTGTCCAAAAAAACATTAAGGTATATTTAAATTCTTCATATAGTAATCAAAGATGGCAGTACTTTACAGCATTATCTTATTTATCTATTATAAACTACAAGTAGTATTTTTACTTCATAATACAAAATGATCTCAAATTCCCATATCTGCGATATGTTCATGCTGTAAAATTGTCAAAAACCTACAAAAAATATACAAGTTAAAACTGGGATGGGGGAAGAACTGAATTATAACCAGACATCTTCATGTTCCCTAAAATGTGAATTTAAATTGGCAATTGTTTAATCAAACCTTTTAATACTAAAATATTCTATAATTATGACCAACAAAAATCTCAGGTACAAATATACTTGTAACTAATGCAGTGAGAAATATTGATTACATCTTGTAGGAAACCCACAATAAACAAATCATATTTAACTGTACTTCTAGGAATCAATTCATAATACTTACAAAAACCTAACTGAAAATGCTTAGTCTTAAGCATGCATAAATCCTTCCAATGACATGCATATAAAACGAATACTGTCTCTTTAAGTTTGAAGGACCTGCTATAGTTAGGTAGTGAGAAGCCAAGAAAAAGTTCTGAAGTTTAACTCTCAGGAGCAAACATTTTCTACTTGTGAAGTAAACTCTGTTGAAAGACAGCAGACTATGTCCCACCAGTAAAAACAGGAAAGTTTTCAGCCAGTGACAGCTTTGCCTACAGAGAAAAAAAAAGTGTCATAGACTCACTTTATTAAACCATATGCTCATTGCCCTGTGAAGAAAGCAGGGTCACTAATTAGTTCATTCTGTGAAAGAAGCCCTTCCTGATCCCGTTGACTTTTGTCCCCCTGGTTAGCTCCAGCTATTTCTGTCATGCAACTTGAAAATCACTGGAGGGAGGAAGATCGCCATAACAACCGCTGAAATGATCTTGTGGAATGTGTCTAGTGGCACTGGAATAACCTGAATATGTGCTCCAGATGTGTCGGCTGTCAGGAAAAAAGTAAACACATCTGATGGACAGCGTATGACTGGATGGCCTTGCAGCGACTCCAGAGGCTGGGGGAGGGGCTGGTGCAAGAGGAGGGAGCTGGGGGGGCTGGGCAGGCAGGGCTGGGAGGGAGCGGGGCAGCAGCAGCGAGGCACCCCGGCCGGGAGCACTGGGCGCGACTGTTCTGCCGCGTCCCTCCCTGGAGTGGCCTCTGCGGGACTGCAGCGGCCTCCGCGAATTTCCGTCTGGCATGGACTTGTGAGCATTTGGGAGCAAACTAAAACATGAAGCTGAGAGGAAGGGGGAGAGGAGAGAAGCGGGTTCAGAACGCTTTCTGTCTTAAATATTAATGGCAACATGTTTTGAAAGCATTCTATCTTCAGGGGAGGGCTGTCTCCTGGTTCCTACCCTCCCTCTACCAAATGAATGGCTTTTTTTTTTTTTTTGTGCCCCATAGGCATACGGCTGAAGCACTCTTTTTATTAGGTGACTGAGTGATTACCCGATCTGAAATGTTGTCCTTTTTGATGGTGGTGGTGGTCCATGGGCTTTCCCAAGTTGGACAAGTGGGTTGGTTCCCTAACTGAAAACATTTTTTAAAAATGTTTTTATAATGAAATACACAGAAATGAGTAGAAAACATGATATAGTCCAAAACACATTTTCACCTTACTTCCTATCCTCAGGGGTGTATGCAAAGAGAAGCATTTAGTTATATGCCCAGTGCTGAAAGTCACATAACAGAAAGCCTACAAATATCTAGCACTTAGTAGGCTTTTTGTTGAATATTTGTTGAATCAAATTAGTTTTTAATGTAACAACATTCAAATAAATGCCACTTGGGTTCTACATATAAACAGTAGTAAGGATTACTTAAAAAAATAAGTAACCAAGTTTAAAAATACTTAAGAAAAATAAGTGGGGAATTGATTTCCCTAAGGAAACCAAAATGCCTCCTAAAAGAAAATAGGAAACACCATATCCACACTATAGTACACAAACCACCTACTTGTGCACAAATCCACCACATTTTAATGCCTACTCCTTCTCCAACAGTTTGCAGAATGAGACTTAAGTTTTCAAGAATATGTATAAAAATGTTCGCTGCAGCCTTCTCATAAATGCTTACATCTGTGAGAAGGCTACAAAGGTTTGTGCAGAAATTTAGAATCTATGTCAAAAGCTTTTCAAGCAACATATTCCAGATTTTCTTTCGAAAACTCTGCACAATTATATTTCAATAAAATTTTTAATGGTTTTCCAACATGGTCTAAACAAAGAACAAAACTGCACTGGGAGAATAATTATCTCTATAAGATACACAGTTAAGATATAAAATTGCCTATTTAATATCTAAAATTCTTTAAATTGCTTATGCTTAACATTCATCAGGACCAATAAATTCTATCACCTCCGCCAAGGGAGGGCTGCGTTCACCTGGTACTTTCTTTTCGGGGTGCCTGCCAACTTGTGAATCTCGTTTCAATTTATAAGTATCTCAGTACATTTTCCTCCTTTGATAAAACTCATTTAGTGACTCAGGTTCTGGAAGTAGATCACCAAAGGGAAAAGGAAAAAAAAAAAAAGGAAAACTATGAGAAATTATTATTTGAGAGCAGAAAATGGAACAAATCTTCAACTCACGCTTTACTCTGTAATTCACACATTTAACCTGGCAGAGGAAGACCCTAAGGATGTTTGGAGGCTGAAGGACTTACAATTTGAAGAAATAGGTGAAAGAACAGCAAGAGTGGATGGCACTGCTTCTGCCTTCTAGAAATTGGATTCCACTGGCAGCTGGCTGAATGAAACCAATAACAGATTCACGGTCATGGAAAATGTTTCATCCTCTAAACGAAAATGTCGTTATTTCCTTGTAACAGAAACTGTACTTCTTGACAAGTTAGACAACCTAAAATAATCATTGCCAAGGTTAAATTTATAAAATTTGCTGGCAACCTCTAAAAAAGAAATAATCTGGGTATCTGCAATTTTTACAGAGCAGACATCATTATTATTCCAGTCTAATCTAGCCCTCCCTCACCAAATTAAAAGACTTCAAAAAGGACTGACAGATTTCCAAATATAAAGTCAAATATTTAAAAGCTTTTATAAGCCAAAATTATTAATGTGCACATTCGTACAATGAAGTGCCAAATGTCTCAAAAGATGGATGAGCATCAGTGACCATTTTCATTCTCCTTGATCTTAGTATTCAAATAATAAGCAAGAAGTTTGTGTGTGTTCAAAGAACTGGAATGTATTTGTATTCATTCGTGTGGCATTTCTTATCTATCTCAAATTTCTTATACTGAACTTAGTTAATTTTTGTAAGAAAAACGGCAAATAAACATCAGATCTTAGGTCAAATACAGAGTAATGATTTTACATTGGGAGGTTTTGCTTATTTGCATCAAAAGATTATAAAGGAATGAAATTTGGAGTTAATGTTGGAGGTATTCAAGTTCTAAGAGTCATATGACATCTATATGAACAGATTGGTGGCTGGGCTCTACACAATTAAGTCTGTGACTCAAATCAAACTTCATACATGTACTCTACCCTTAATTTATTGTGTTTTTTTAAAACTCAATTTAATAATGCTCATGGGTTATAGTTTCTCAAACCAGCAGCTTCTCTTGGACAATGTCATTCAGAGTCTCCCAGATATGTTTCTATTTTAGTCCACAAACAAATAAAGGCAATGGTTATAACATGCGCAGATTATTAGATTCGCAAACCCATCAAGCAAGATCTAGGAAACTATGGTTCACCAGCATTTTTTTTAACCATTCTCTATAGCACTACAGACCAGCACATAACTATTAGTAAGTAAAGTAAGGCCAGCAAAGCAAAACAAAAGAAAAACCAAGAGGGCAACCAGCAAGCCAATCTATTGGAATTCCAGCTGGCAATGAGTAAAATACTGTGATGCTGTTTCTCCACTGCAAAAGTTTTTAAGCGTCCATATAAGAAGGCTTCATTCATGTGGCACTGCTTCATGAACAAAAATAGAACAAAGCTACACAAACGAATGAAACCAAAATTTAGACTTAAAATATGATTTTCTGACTCCTGTGAAAGAAAACAACCAAGATTATGGAGAACAGCATTCGAAAGGATATGAACAAGAATGACTTACTGCACTCTAAAACTACAAGGAAAACTTCAAAGAAAAAAAAAGATGACGCTATTAAATGCAGTTAAATGCCAATAGAATAAAAGAAGAAAATCCAGAAGGTTCTTTGAGGTCATCAGTCATGTGTCATGCTATCAAGGGAAAAGAAGCCATGAAGAAGCAAAGAATTCCAGAGAAAAGTAGGCAATCTGTGAAAAAGAACAGAAAGAACACAATATGTTCTGCCCAATTTTAGAGGCTAAAAAGAGTCGCTGTCAAGAACATAACTTTAACATTTGATCTCTTTAGTATAATGTCCTCAATTTATGCAAGCATTTCTGAAGCACACCATCCTATTCATATCCTGACTATAAAACAAGTGCATCGATGTATCCTGACCCAAGCTTTATAATAAACAAAATATTCTCTTGAGGGGTCTGTGAAATTCTCAAGACAAAACCTAGCGATGCACATTAACTTCTAAAATAAATATTTTCTATATAACATTTAGAAGAGGAAGAAGAAAGAAGTGAGAAGAGCTGAACAAAACCTGAGAGAAGTGCCTATGTCCAAATTCTTTCTTAGTACAGACAAGAAAGTAGCCTTACAGAAGTTCGTTGACACACAGCCTGAGCCCCACAGCTCCATATCTGGAGAAGGAGTACAACACTACTCTCATGACAGTGACACTCCCCACAAATCGCCCCTTCTCTTGCCACCACAGACTCCACTCCCTACTTTCAAATGACAACTGGCCTATTCATCAGGTGATGAATTCTTCTCTCAGAAGCTCTCTGCCTAAAAGAAGAGGGCCAAGATTAACAAAGAAATCCAAACACATTCTTCTGGACAATTTCAACCTTCTGTCCCTATAAGCATTTTACCAGGATTGTTAAAAAGTAAAGAAAATACCCACTTTGAGTTTGAACTCCATTCTTTTTTCCATTTCCTGGAACAGCTGCTTTCAAGCACTCCAATGCTGAGAGGGAAGAGAGGAAAGCTAGACTTAGAAGCCAACCGCTTCAGAGTAATTACCCTCAGAATGGTAATGGTTGACTATATTCCTTTATTGTGCCTGTATCCTCAGTTCACTAAGGGCAAAGAGCAATCTTTTCTCTGCTGTTTTTTCAATGTTCTTGTCCTCCCAGGCCCATCACGGGACCCTGACATGCTGGAAATTGCCAGTTCCTTGGCCTCTTGCCATAAGGAATCATTACTACTGCACACAGGATAAGCACCATCCCTGGCTCTGCAAGGAAGACCACCTCGACTGGCAATAAATTCATCTCAGTCCAAATCCTGCTCGATCTTCAACCGTGTCCCATTGCACTAGAGTAATGACTGTGGTACTTAACATGGCCTACTCTCGTCTCCTCCTCCAGGTTCTAACTCCAGCTCCCGGGCCTTACCTAGCAGTGTTCTCTCTATACTCCATGGACTTGTGTCCCCAACTCCAAAGCCTCAAACTCCCTCTGTTCTCAGGGACTTGCTCCTTGTGCAATACCAAACACCTCTCCTCTACCATACCCTCCAGACAACCTGCTTTTCTTCATCCTTCAGACCTCAGTTCAAAGGCTCTTCTGAGAAATTTTCCCTGACCCCACAAACTACATTTGGGGATCCCTGCTTTGCATTTTGGGATTCTGAGTAATATTCCCTTTGGAAAATACAAAGGAGTCTCAAGGTTCCTAGAAGTTTGGGGCTAGAGATGTGGTTCAGTGGCTAGTCCAGCATTCGATCCCTAACACTGGGGAAGGAAAAAAAAAAGTTTAACTATCACTGGATAGTTTTAAAAACCTATTAAGCAAAATAATTCTCATATCTGTAGTATTTCATTTTTCACTCAAGTTAAACTACTAAGAAAGGATTCACTATTATAAATTTATAGATCCTCAATTCCACTTACTAGGGTCAACGTTCATTTATTTCCACTACTCCAAAAACAAGACCAATACTTCAAAACTGGCTACTTTATTCCTTTTCCTCTTGCTAGTTTAGACGAATGGCAGCTGCAGAAAAAAATCAAAAAACACACAAGGCTTTGGGTCAGATTTAAGACTCTGCTACTTACCAGCTGCCTGACCTTAGGCAATCTACCATCTCCCCTAGGCTCATCCACTCTTTTGTAGGAAAACAATGATACCGTCCTTGGAGAATTCAGAAGACATGTATCTGGAAGCTGATGTTTGAATTTCTAACAAGTACTCCAGTTACATTTTTACATTTTTGCCTGATCATCTAAATGATGGAGGTCTCCTCATTCATATGCAAACTCCAGAAGAGTAAAGGATTTTAAAGGTTATTTCCCAATTATTAAATCCCAGACCCTTGTACAGTATCTGCCCTATATAAAATAAGCACTCCAGAAAGCTTTTTCAAATAAATGGTTCAAAAAAGAGAGTGCACTATGGAACAGATTCCCCATCTCCATTGTTAGTTTTGTTTTTTAAGTGAGGCATTAATAATTCCACAATAGGTAAAGCATCTTTGGCAGTCTCACTTGCATGTGTTTCATTACTCTTCATGCAAAGAATTCAGTGTTCTTTGGGACTGAGTCAGTCATGTATACCCAGGGGTACTTTAAGAAAAGTCTAGTCAATGAGTTTCATTCACTTATATTGGCTTCATTCCACCAGTGTCACAAATTTCATGCCATTGTTCAAAGAACTGAGTTACAGGGTACATGCAATGATCAATTCTGCACAAATGGAGAAAAATTCATATGGATGAGATGTCAGCAACAGCAACTTCACAGAACAGCAAACATTTTGCTTTCTCTGTTGTAATCAAAATTATTTGAGACTTCAGTCAGATTGATTTTCAACCTATCAAAAATGTTTGATTTTTCTGTGTTAAGTATGTTTGTAAACACTTAACATACAACAATTTAATTCTCACCTCCATAAACCTATGAGCTAGGTACCATTATTACACTCAATTCACAGAGAAGGAAACTAAGCCTGCACTGTCTTTGTACTTAAAAATTAAAATTAAAAAAAAAAAAACTTTTACTTAACCTCTATTTAGCAGAAAACTAGTATGTTCAAGGCACAGCTTTGGTATCACATTTTTAATGTGAGATTTAAGTCTCTTTCCAAGAATCATAAATTTAAGTTAGAATTGGTGTCTGAAGTTGTATCTTTTCCCCCAGATTTACCAGTTTAGAGACTTGCTCTAATAGAATAAAGCTTTTAACTGCAGGGAGTCCTCAGTAATATGCAGCACCCATCCCACCTAGTTAAAAATTCTGGCACTAGAAACGTATTTCACCCCACTCAGCAGGCTGCAGTACATAATTATTTTCATCTGGTTATAACACAAGGTGGTGAGTTTAATCTCCAAAACTCTACAGGGATTGGTTTTAGTAGTTTTAGAAATTGCTTCTCATGCTATGAATGCACCTCCCAGCAAGATGGTCCCACTAATGGTTCCCAGATTAGGATTGGTGGGGACCAAAGGCATGGCTCCCTCCTCTTCATAATTTCCTTTCATCTGTGGCCTGAGTCTGTGGTCATTCATGGCTCTGCTTTCATTTTTCTGTGTTAAGTATGTTTGTAAACACTTAACATACAAAAGTCTAGTCAATAGTAGACTTACTGATTTGGACAAAAGAATAGAGGTCATTTTTTTAAACTAGGGATTGAACCCAAGAGTGCTTTACCACTGAGCTATATCCCCAGTCCTTTTTATTTATTTTGAGACAAGAGTTTTGCTAAATTGCCCAGGGTAGCCTCAAACTTGTCATCCTCCTGTCTCAACCTCTGCAGTTTCTGGAGATTACATGAATGCACTACCACACCCAGGTGAGGTCATTTTTTTTTTAAAGTTATAGTCAATGATTGTTAGTTTCTGGAGTTAAAATAATGTGTGTATGTGTGTGTATATATATATGTATATATGTGTGTATATATGTGTATGTATATATGTGTGTGTGTATATATATGAGGGAGACATCAGTAACATGTTTTTCAAAACATAAAGGTGCATATGCAGAATCAACAGAGTCCCCAATTATAATATGGCCATGAATATGAAGTAATTTCTAGTTTAACCTTGATATTTTAAAACTTTTGCCAAACTCCTCCTTTGAGGAAAGAAAAAATTCTAGAAAACCAATTCAAGAATTTTTTTTCTAATACTAGGGATTGAAACCAGGGTCACTGTACCACTGAGCCACATTCCTAGCCCCACTTTCTACCCTTTTATAAGACAGGGTCAGGGTGAATTGCCCAGGATGGCTTCGAACTTGTGATCCTCCTGCCTCAGTCAACCTTGCAGCCCTGGAGCTGGGATTACCAGCATGTACCAGTATATCAAGCAAGAATAGAATTTAATGTCTCATTTCTTATTAAGTTCCACTCTACTCAATCAACCCTAATTTCTCTCTGGGTCAATATGAACCCTCACAAAGAAATCAGGAATGAAAAGAGAATACATTGCTAGTCAACTTTTAAAGTGAAATCACTATTAAAACTGGGACTTAAAAAATTCCATAAAGTAAAGCTGGATCATTTTCCTTCCAGTTTTTTAGCAAAGTCAAACTAAAAAAAAAAAAAAAAAAAGAAACAAACAAACATATGCAAATAACACTCTGCTTAGAAAACTCAGAAAAGGCCCTTGGGCTGTCCACAGTATTTCAAGTGATAGCAAGCCACTTATATTAACAATGACAACTACATGTCTAAGAACTATTTGGCTCACACACCTATTTCCTCCTGTTAAGAGTATTCTAGCTCTGTCCTAAAACATTTGTCATACCATCACTTCCCTCCCCACTATACTACTTTATGAGGTGGGAGACACCACAGGTAAATTCCAAAAGTTTTTGTAAGCACAGAGAAGTAACAAACATTTTCAAAATTTGTTCTCCTTTCATGTTCTTGGAGCTAAAAACTGACCCACAACAAAGAACTCGGTAATATAAACCCGAAACATTATGAAACATAATCTTAGAAAACCATAATTCGACCAATCTGGAAAGTTCTTGGGGTCCTGCCGAATTCTTCCCGTCCACAGCCCCAAAGGCAATGCCTGGCATAAGGGAGGTCCTCAAATGGTACTTGCAGAATGAACTAAATAAAACCTCCGAATTATAGTCTTTAAAGTATTTTCAAACTCATTATCACACTGATCCCCGAAGGAGGTATCATATCGTATATACCCTCTTGCATTGAGGTACACAAGACAGGTATTCTGGCACTTCAACAATGAGCAACCTGGGCTGGGGCTGTAGCTCAGTGGTAGAAAGCTTATCTTCATATGTGAGGCACTGGGTTTGATCCTCAGCACCACATAAAAATAAATAAATAAGATATTGTGTCCATCTACAACTAAAAAAAAATTTAAAAAAAAAAAAAGATGAACCAGAACATCAGAGTCTCTACCAGCCCAGTCTTAGGGGACTCCTGAGGCCCTGCTTCCCACTACCATCACCCCTGCCACAAAATTTAAAACACTCAGGGGATCTACTCTTCCACTGTTGCTCTGCTTTCCATAGTTTATGATCTATGGCATAAAAATACCAAAAGCAGGAGGCAACCAGATCATGCAGATGCCAAATCCTACCAAGATCCACTACTGTCCTTTATGGCTGTACAAGTCTGATGGCTCAGGATACCAGACGCTTGGGTCTACTTAAATAAGATATACATAATATTATATTTATACTGTACACAAATTTTTACACATTTTTTTAACCAAAAATGTTGCTTTGGAATTTTTTCATACCCAGATCTCCACTGACAGTTTAATTACAGATAGACTGTTAAGGAAAAACAACACAAAGAAATGCATATTATTACTATGCACTTTCCAGGTCCTATGGATTTGCTACAAAAACTGTAGAATATATGAGGTTAGCATGTATGAACTGAAAGATGGAATATCCAGTATGCTTCCAGACTCTCCAATTCAAGACTTCAAAGTGGTCTTGACCTTGACCTGATCTTCACCAGCAGGTAGCTCACAGTTGCTCTTAGGTAAAACTTATTTCAGGGCTGGGGTTATGGCTCAGTGGCAGAGTACTTAATCCTCAGCATCACATAAAAATAAGTAAACAAAATATAGTGTGTCCATCTATAATTAAAAATTTAAAAATATACTTAAAAACCTGTATTTCATATATTAATTCAACACTTATGGAATGCTTATTGTATATGCCAGGCTTTTGGTAGGTTTGGTGACTTAAATATATATATAAAATATGACTCCTGCCCCAGGGGACAATCTTTTTTTTTAAATTTATTCATTTATTTTAGTTGTGGATGGACACAATGCCTTTATTTTGTTTATTTATTTTTATGTGGTGCTGAGGATTGAACCCAGGGCCTCACATATGCTAGGCAAGCACTCTACCACTGAGCCACAACCCCAGCCCCCCCCAGGGGACAATCTTAATGGTGGCTGAGACAAACACAAATACAGAAAGGCTACTGTATTGTTTTGTGTCCACCACAAATGTGGTTGCTACATATAATTTCTCAAAGAACACATGAATGAAAACTAATTTTACTAGTCAGTGGAGGTAAGCTAACATAAGTGAGATCTTACATGAGTTCCTTCTACAAAGGACGGATACATGAAAGTCATTAAAATATGGAATTTCTAACAGTCAATTAAATTTACAACAACTCTAAATAATTTTCTGATGTAAGACCATTAAAAACTTATGAATTCTTTCCCTTAAAGTCAAGAAATAATTCTCCAGCAGTATATATACATATCTGAAATGAATCTTATTTGTTTTCAGTATTGCTGAGACAGTCCTAACTGGCACCAGTTGCTAAAGGCTCTGCGTCATTTAATAGCCTGTTTGTATTATGCTAATTATCAATACAGGTCATTGCCCATCTTCTCACCTCTCTTCCTTCTATATGTGACACTAAAATACTCCCCAAAATACTATTTAGTTTTGACAGGTACTCTACAGTAGAAATAAATTCCCTACATCAAATATTAAGCAATAATAAACATTTAATTAAGAGTAGTTCATTAGGGGCTGGGGTTATGGCGCAGTGGTAGCGTGCTCACCTAGCATGCGTGAGGCACTGGGTTCGATCCTCAGCACCACATAAAAATAAAATAAAGATATTCTGTCCACCTACAACTAAAAAAAAATTTTTTTTAAAAAAGAGTAGTTCATTAGATGGTGACCTTTCTGAAAGGACCAATCTAGTTTGATATGCACAAGTCTGTGGGTTGGAAGGGAACCCCATGTAGTCTATTTAAAGCATGCTGTGCACCCTGTAGCTCTGGCACCAACTACTCCATTCCTTCCCACATGTCATCATTTCATGCCTCTCTGTTAGGCATCCAACCTACAATTCTCTCCCAGCCAGAAATGCAAAGGTTTATAAGAAGAAGATCCTCATAACCATATAGTCAAGAGAAATATAATCTCTGGTACATAATTTGAATTGAAAAGGATTTTTAAATTCATCAGTCAACAAATGTGGTACACATACAGACTTACATGCATGCCCATAAGCACATACCTCCAACCACCCCTACCAAGAACTGCTGCTTGGCTCTCCAGAATGCCTTCCCAATCCCTAGGCACAATCTCAGAAGTCTCTTCCCAGTAGCCATTACCAATCCATCAATATTGCATGAGAGGTGAAACCTGTTTTCTATCTTTAATTTAGTCTATTCTTCAGATAAGGGGCTCTAAAAAAGTACCAAAGATCAAACAGCTTGTCAGTGACAGTCTGGGTTAGAAAAGACCCAGACAGCATGCCTTCTGGTCCATACCACAGTGTCTATCTGGAATGTTCATCACACATACCCTGACCTTTACCATTCTTTGGTTTGTCAGTCTTGATCATTTAACTTCTTACCATCCTCATTTTAATAGCCACATATACTCCACTCCTTTTTGCTTTCAGAGAATTTCAATGATCCCAGCATAAAAAGGGAAAGAAACTTATGGTCATTTCATATCCAAGCTGTTAATGAATGCCCAGTTAACCTGGCACCTCCTCCTTTTGCTATTCTCATTCAAAAGTTCACTCCTCAACTTAACTTTGCTTCTGCTAAGTATTCACCTTATTTAAAAAGTATTTCTTCGTTAATACCATGATGGCAATATGGCAGTGGCCATAAGTCTTTCCAAACAGGCACATTTGTGACAAATGCTATATAGGTTTGCACGAAGAGTCAAGAAGTAACACATTCCATGGGCTAGGGTTATAGCTCAGTAGTAGAATGCTCACCCGCCACATGTGAGGCACTGGGTTCGATGCTCAGTTCCCCATAAAAATGAATAAATAAAATAAAGGTATTGTGCCTATCTGCAACTAAAAAAATATGTATTTAAGAAAAATAAATAAGACATTCCAAAAGCTAATAATGACCAGGTCAAATGGATGTGAAAAGTTGATATTCCTAAGCTTGTCACCAGTCACAGAACCATATACAATAATGTTTATGAAGCCGACTGCAAATGAACATTTCAATCATATTTAATTCAGCAGTCCTACTGAAAATGAGCTAAGACTGCTCATCAGAGGAGCATTACCATGTACGTGTATATTTTTCAATTGAGCCATTTCCTAATTATTTATTATTTTTTATTTTTAAAAGACCATAACACATTGTAGCCACTTCACAGTAGGCAGGCCTAACCATAGACGAGAAGCATTTGATCTAATGAAGTCAGCTTTTTTGGTTGAAACCTCACCAACATCATCACTGTGACCTCAGCTAGGGCAATAATCTTTTGGTCGCTCTTCAGATTCTTCACTAGAACACTGTAGTTCTCTGCCTCACAAGCAGAAATGACCTAATGAACAACATTCCAGGGAAATTTAAAAGGTTACACATAAATGAGTGGGCATCAGAGGACTGAAGAGTCTTTCCTTAATATACACTACGGAAATCTGAAAGATATCCACATTTTATGTGTTTTTTATTTTATATCAGGCACTGTATTGATCCTTACCCAAGCTATATATTATTTGATCTGCACTCTGACCCCATGCAATGGCAGTTATTATCCTATGTATTTACAAATAAGGAAATTGAGGCTTAACGAAATTCTGTCTCTTGTCAAACCTCCCACAGCACTGATGGGATTCAAACTCAAGCCATCCTGTCTCAGATGCTTTCTATCCCATGCAGTCGGTGTTACTTCGGCTACACTATGAATATTTAGAGATATTTGTAAAAATGGCAAAGAGAAACCAGAATCAAAACTGACTAATTACTTCTCAAAATGCAGATATCTTGGCTGAACAGCATGTCTACAATCAAACCATCATATCATCAAGTTAATCAAATCCAGGTCATGAGGTATGTGTCTGTCACTTAAGACAACAATGGAACCCTTATGATCCTTGAGTGGTTTTACCACTCTGAGGTATTTATCATGCCTTGTTATGAAATCAGAAATACAAAGCTTCAACGTGTTTAAGCAATGAGTACACAAAACATGTCAAAAAAGATAAAATACTTCAAAATAAAAGATTGATCAATGAAAAGATATGATACATGTACATGATGAATAACCATTAAAAAAGATATATTTCCCAAGTTTACATCTGTCAAACATTATTTAATGTGCATAGTTTTTGGAATTTGCAGGATGTTTTTTACACTACATTAGTTATTTTAACTTACGAACGTCCACTGTGTTTTTAAATATCTTGCCTACTATGGGTCTGCAAAAGTAGGAAGACAATTCTCACTTTAAAGAGATGAGAAACTGGGGCTGGGATTATGGCGCAGTGGTAGCGTGCTCGCCTAGCACGCATAAGGCACTGGGTTTGATCCTCAGCACCACATAAAAATCAAAAATAAAGATATTCTGTCACCTACAATTAAAAAAATAAACATTTAAAAAAAAAAAAGAGAGATGAGAAACTACCTTCACAGCTTCTAAAATTATTCATGTAGATGTAAATGTGACACTTTCTCTATCTATGGTAAGAAAAGAAACTAACGGGTATTCAACTCTTGCCTTAGATATGCTGGGCATTTTCTATGTTATATCAAAAATCCTCCAGTATAAATACTGTTATACCCAGAAGAGAGAAATGAGTCAAAAGGAGCAGATGCTAAGGGATAGAGAGGGGGCAAAAGGGAGAATTTCTGGCTATAACTTATTTGGGGGGTAAAAAATTGAATAGTGCTGATGGTTCCATTATCTTGTGAATAAACTACAAACTACGTACTTTAAAACAATGAATTTTATGGTATGTGAATTGTATCTCCATTTAAAAAATGCAGCCATGGTAAATGTTAACATTTGTGCGATCTGGGTGAAGGGCACATAGGAATTCACTGTACTATTTTTCCAACTTTCCCATAACATCTAAACTTATTTTAAAATCAAATTTCTTTTAAGGCACAACAATGTGAATATAGTTAACATTACTAAATTGTATGCTCTTAAAAATTGAGAGTAAATTTTACCACAAGTAAAAACAGATAAAGGAATTTGCCCAAGATTCCACCTTCTTCTGAAGCAGAATCAATATGCAAATTCAAATCCTTGTAACTCTAAACCTAATTCTGTTATAAGACCAAAAAAGGCAGAGTTATTATTTTGTTTATTCTGTGATAGTATTGAGAAGTTACTTATGATCATTCTAAAACTTTGCACTCATACACACATTTAAATTCCTTTCTTAGAAATGAAAACTCTACCACCAACTGAATGGATGTTAGTAAACATTGCTATTCTACTTTGTATTTACCTCCTGGTGTAAGATTACAAAAGCATGAAAGGAGAGAAGGCTTAGAGGTACTGTGCTGTCAATCAAATAATTGTTCCTGATTGAATATTACTAAAAAAAAGTGGTCTTGTATTTTTTCTTTCAGTCACAATTTCAGAACTAATAGTTACATGAAGCCATAAGCATGTGAAAATTCTAGTGTTGCTTTTTCACTGTAAAGTTTTTTGTTGGTTTAAAAATCTATTAACAGGTTAGCCATTTCTCACAAGGATGATTCTTTTAATCACAAAAAATTAGGGAGATGAGTTTCAACACACTTATAATCTGCTAATTTACCAAATATCAACATATGATGGATATTTGCATAAATCAGTATATCTGGGTTTGATTTGGGGGCTTATGACTACATATTTTCAGTGTGCCAAGTGTATAAAATATCCATATGCCTTTATAAATCACATTTACTCAAGAATGTTAAGTGAAATTTGGAGTTCCACTTGTTAAATTGCAATCAAGTATATACTTAAAAAAAAACAGCAATACTCTTTAAAACAAACAAATGGGAAGGAAAAAGGGATGTTGTCAAGTGGGAATTCTAGGGGAAAATAGAGTCCTATTTTTACCAGCATTTTTTATTTTTTTAATATCTGTAACTATCCAGTGATTCCAAACAGTGACATTATTGATATTCTGGGCAAAACAATCATGACTGTATGCAAATTCTTCTGCAATCTGGATATAGCAGTGTCTACAGCCTAACAAATTAACAGAAGGCATCCCAAGTCAGTCATTTGAAAAAAACAAAATATCTCCTGAGATTTCCAAATACCCTGTGGAGGTGGTAGCATCCCTTGGTTCAAGGGGTGAACCCCTTAACATCTCCAGCACCTTCGTATTTCAGTCCACTGACAAGTGGAAAGCTACTCCTATCAGTGGGGCTGGGAGCCAACCTTCTCACTCACACACTGCCAGGATGCCCCACATTTTGAAATGGCCCTTCCTTTTCTGTGGCCTATCAGCTACAAATTCTGGTTTCCATTCTTAAAACCCAACACACCTGCATAAATTTGATTGATACCTCAAAAACTCTAAGAGAAATAGACATTTTAAAAATGGAAAGACTCTTTTTGTTATTTAACACCTGCTTTCTATAGTCAGTCTTCAAATGATATACTGATTAGAAAGAAACCACTGGGAGTTCAGTTTTCAAAACACAGAAATTATTCCTTGAGTCCAAATTCTAGATTCCAGAAACACTCAAGTCCAGTGCCTCTGTATACATACGATACCATGACAGAAACAATGCAAGATGTACTTTTAAAAATTTAGTATTCCATTAAAAAGACGATGTTAAGTTTGTAACAGTATTAAAGAATTTCATTTTTTGACTAGCAAAAGAATGAAAGGAATTATACTTTAAAAAATAAAATTCAGACTTTTCCGTATTAAATTTTAAATTATTATCAAAAACAGAATTGTACAATATTTTTACTACTTCTTTAAAGCAAAGCCCAAAAGTCCTGTTTATTAATAATAAAAAAGCCACTGTATTCTTCACTTTAAAAAATATTTAATTGCCACAAATTCTATGGCATATTCTTTCCCAAGTTCTAACTAAAATCCCTTAAGTCCACAGAAAGAAATCACCATGAACACAGCGCAACACTAAATACCACATCTATCGACAGCATTAACTGCTCCCGGTCCTAAGACTTTAATTTCCACCAGGCTGCAGCTAAGACTAGAGTCTGGTAAGTTCTCTTTCAGCAGGCATGGACAAGGACCACATATTTTCATACATGCTGGTGCATATAATAAACTGCTGCCCCAGTCATAAGCATGTCCAAGAAAGAATTCCTAAACTAGTCTGCAAAAATTCCACTCAATGCAATACGTTTTCCTGGAGTAAGCGCCACATTATTTTAGACCAATCCATGAAATTAAATGACCAAAGCACCAGTAGTTTTCTAAAAGCCACAGTCTTCTGAAAAACTCTAGAGTAAAAATAAATCCTATCAAATTTTGCTATCATAACACCAGACCATCAATTTCAAATTCACAGATGAAATACCTTGATCAAAACTGCAAAAGTCTGTCAGTATTGGTGTATAATTACAGGTAAAGACAGATACTCTTTTAAAGACAACTCAAACTTTTCTTCCCTGAAAGTACACAATTTCTGCAAAACAAAGTAGATGGTATATTTTAAACAGTTATATCTGTTCATAATGTCAAGTTGCTTCATAGCAGAAAACTTGATTTCTGTAGTAGGTCCTTCAGATAAAACTAAATGTTAAAATGTATGCTGCGGTAGGTCTACTTAGCAATTACTAGAAGTAAGCATACAAGAGATATAATTAGTTATGACACTAGGACAGGCATACATGTTTCAACACACACGCAGCTCAGAACAAAGTTTTTGGCATTATATGACAGAGGACTTAAACCAAAGACTCAAAGAAAGGTTATGGGGGGTGTGTGTGTGTCTTTTTTTTTTTAATTTAAAACTTGCCACATCAAATTATTTCTTTTAAGTTATAAGCATATTTTGATTTGTTTAAACATCTCTTTAAAGATTTCGGGGGGGGGGGACCAACAGAACCCCACCCTCCAGTTTTCACTGAGCCTACATTACAAAATAAGAAAGCTGACTTCATAAAATTCACTTGGTAAAAAAGAATCACCTTCCAAAGAAGTTGCAATCTGACCAAACAAATCTAGGTAATTTTGATAGTTCCAGTCATAGTTTTCTCAATCAGGAATAAAACACTAAATTCTAAAAATTAAATAGGGCAGTATAATTTAATTTTGAAAAGTAGAAATTTTAGATGAATTCAAGATACCCCCAAGCCATAACTATTAAGCAAAGTTTTAAACATTAAAACATGAATCTATTAAATAAATCCATTAGTAAATCATGATCCAGTTAGAATCATTTCTTCCTTGATAAAGACAGAAAAGTGATAACAAATATACTTGCAAACATACAACATGTATAGTAGATACATAAATGGTTGATTATAATAAAGCGCAATTAAGCTCATAGAGGTGGAAATATAGATTATATGTATTGATAAAAAACTGAAATTTCATAAGAACTTTTGTATTCAATTTCAAAAGATTGAAACAAGTTCTACTACAAAGCATCCCTTTTGTACAGATCTTGGTTCAACCAGACTTTATAAAAACACAAAACATAAACTTTTTTTTTTTTTAATATTTTTTAGTTGTAGGTGGACACAACATCTTTATTGATTTATTTTTATGTGGTGCTGAGGATCGAACCCAGTGCCTCATGCATGCGAGGCAAGCGCTCCACCACTGAGCCACAATCCCAGCCCCAAAAACATAAACTCTTAAGTCTGATAAATACCCAATATTAATAAATGCACCTTTTTCAAGCATTTATTTTGCTGAGAAAATTAACCCTACAAGGCAGTTTTTATAATAAAACTGTAATTAAAAAAATGATGGAATTACTGGGCTTTATCTGGGTTTGAATTTATCAAATTCATCTGTCTTTTGGATAATTCAGAAAATCAAAACTAAGTCATGGAAAATTTATGAGCATGGTCATAAATTTACAAGGCAGTTTTTAAATAGAAAGATTCAAAATATAAAGGTAGTATAAGAAGGCACCAAAAAAAAAAAATAAGATTCCAAAACTGACAGCTTCCATCTCCCAAAAATCATATACTGTCCTCAATCTGCAAATGAAATTCCATCAATGAAGTCAGGTGTAGTGAAGAGGAGGTATTCTGAATGAGTGTTGGAAACATAAAGCTTGTAATTAAGTGCATTCTGGAGTATAATAATCCACCCTGGAACAAGATAAAACATTCAAAACCTATCCAACGTAAAGCAGCTAGACCTTGTACTCCCACAGGAGTTAGAGTACATGACAATGAATTATGAACCAAATCCCATCTTGTGGGCTAAATGGTCCATGAAGACAGCACACGTGGTCCCTCCAAAGACACTGTTAATTATGCCCTAGGGTCTTGGTCCAGCAGAGCCTTCACCTTATAACAGGCCTGCTAAGAGCCCTCTCTACCTATACAGAACTATGAAAGAGGGCTAGTGTATTAGTTATTTTTGTGTAAAAGACTTTTGAATCCAGCTGAAAGGAGGCACCTAGCAGGCTGCAGCTAACACAAGGGAAGTTGACACTAAAATTAACTTCTAGCACGTGTGTCTTAACTATTTTTCTGGCATTGTATCAAAGTTGTCACCTCAGGACACTGCATTTCTTCCAACAATGCTACCATTGTTCAAAACATTTCTAGAATTCATCACTTGTATTTCTAGAGTCAATATGTAAACTGTATGTGACAAATAACTTTTTCTCCTCATCAAAACAATGGAATTAGCTAGGCGTAGTGGCGCAAGCCTGTAATCCCAGCACTTAGGGAGGCTGAGACAGGAGATTCGCGAGTTCAAAGCCAGCCTCAGCAACAGCGAGGCGCTAAGCAACTCAGTGAGAGTTTTATCTCTACATAAAACACAAAATAGGGCTGGGGATGTGGCTCAGTGGTCGAGTGCCCCTGAGTTTAATCTCTAATAAAAAAACAAACGATGGAATTACTGGGCTTTATCTGGGTTTGAATTTATCAAATTCATCTGTCTTTTGGATAATTCAGAAAATCAAAACTAAGTCATGGAAAATTTATGAACATGGCCAAGCATGATGGTACACACCTGTAATCCCAGCTACTGAAGAGGCTAGGGCAGGAGAAATACAAGTTCAAGGCCAGCCTGGGCACTTCAGCATGACCTTGTCTCAAAATAAAAAATTTCAAAAATGACTGGAAATGTAGCTCAATGGTAGAATGCTTGCCTAGCATGTGCAAGGTTCTGGGTTCAATCCTTCATACAAAAAACTTTGTAAAAATTGTGAACATGAAGAAACTTAGAAGAGTTAGACATGGGCTGTCTGAAGCCTATGAAATGGAGAAAGACAAAGGCATTTTAAGTTATGGCATCATTAATATGTAATCTTTGGGGCTGGAATTGTGGCTCAGTGGTAGAGCACTTGCCTCGCATGAGTGAGGCACTGGGTTTGATCCTCAGCACCACATAAAAATAAATAAATAAAATAAAGATATTGTGTCCACCTACAACTGAAAAAATATTTTAAAAAATATATGTAATCTTCTGGGGTAAATGTTCTATAAAGAATAATACTTAACTTATATCTGCTTATTTGTGGCTTTCCAGTTTCCTTAGAGTATTTATTAGTATATTTATTACTTAAGATGCTACATTCAAGTTTATAAATCTTGTCAAACATCTTAAGTTCTTCAGATGTTATAAAACTTTAACTTAAGAAGGTTTTTCAAATTAGTATATAACTAAACTTCTTTCTAAATTCTAAGTATATCATATCTTTATCTACTTATAATAGTGTCTTCAAAATTGCATGTTATAACAACAAAGGGTTGTATAAAATTTAGTGACAGCAGTGAGTATGGAATATGAGTTTTATCTCAATAAAGATGTTTTTGAAACTTAAGTCACACACACACAAAGTGAGCTTCATTAAAAAGTCTAAACTAGTTGCTGGGTGTGGTGGCACACACCTGTAATCCCAGCAGCTTGGGAGGCTGAGGCAAGAGGATTGCAAATTCAAAGCCAGCCTCAGTAACTTAGCAAGATCCTCTCTCTAAGTAAAATAATAAAAAAGGGCTGAGGATATGGCTTAGTAATTAAGCACACCTGAGTTCAATCCCCTGTACCAAAAAAAAAAAAAAACTAAACTAGGAACTAAGGGTGTAGCTTAAGTGATAGAGCATTTGCCTAGGATTCAAGGCCTTGAATTCAATTCCCAACCCTGAAAAGGGGGAGGAAAAAAAAGCAAAACAGCCTGACTACAGGCATGCATCATGCATTTTGCTTTGCTTTAAACAAAAATTGGCTATCCTTACCCAATCATGTTCAATACTGCACGATGTTCCCCTATATGTAAACTATATCATTCACACTATAAAACACAAATATAAAATGAGAGAAATCAAATTTCTAATATATTTTCCCTATATATTATAGGATGATTTCCGCATACCCCATGGAGTGTTTACATTATCCTGGAAACAACTCTTCCAACTAAGCTAAACATGAGCAATTCAGAAAAGTATAGCAGCAGATACCATAAATAATTCTCTAAGACATGATAAACACTGATGAAGAATCTGCTGAAGATCACAAGGACAATCCTATGTATGTAAGTATACTCATCCATTCATTCATTAAGTATCTCCCAGGTGTACCCCAGGCCAACATTGCTTTAGACAGAAAATATTCAACAATTAATAAGACAAGGGTCCCTGTTCTTATCGGGCCTGCATGCTGGGGTGGAGGAGGCACAAATAACAACTACATACAAACAAAAAAGTTAAATACCTCTGTAAGCAGTAATATTTTAAATGCCACAGAAAGAAAAAAAAAAGGCCAAGGTAAGAGGTCATAAAAACACACAGCTTGGGACACTGCAGGGAAGGTGATCAGGAAGGTCTCTCTGAAGAGATGACAATGGAGAGGATCCCTGAATGAAACCAAGGGTGGGAGCCATGAGAAAGTGTGAAAGAGCATGGTTGGCAGAGAAAAACCACATGCAAAGAGCCAGGGTAGACACAAGCTTGGTATGGCAGAGTTCTGGAGCAGAAGGAGCACTGGCAGGAAAAGCTGTTGGGAGAGTTGAAAGGCAGCTACATATAATATATTCTCTTCAGTTATGACAGGGAGTTTGGGTCCCACTGAAGGTGGGGTAAGAAGCCACAGGAAGGTGCTGAGAAGTGATCCCTCCTTGGAGAGGAGTCTGGGTGCAGGGGGTGAGGAGAGGCAAGATTGGAAGACCAGGCCGAGAAGGTACTACAGTGTTGCAGGTGATGGTGTTTGGGTAAGGACAGCTGTGGTAATAAATGAATGGGTCTGGAAGGCAAATATGAAAGGACCTGCACAGTAGATGCAGGGTACAAGAAGAGATGAAGTTAAAAAGAGCCTGAAAAATCAGCTTTGGTGAAGCACAAAAAAATAAATCTAATGACACTCATTTGAACTGGTCCTTCGCTTTTTTGTGTGTGTGTGCTGAACCCAAGGCCTGGTACATGCCAAGTATCCTACTCTATCATTGAGCTACAGTGTAACTTCCATTTCTTTTATTTTCATCAGTGTTCCACATTTCCTGCGTGGTTTCTCTGCTCTCTCTACCACCCCTCCTCACTTTATTTTCCATTTGGACACCTTTTCAAATTTAAAATTGGGAATTATTAAACACTATAGGTTTAAACAGTAACATTCTCACATTATACACTTGTACTCTGACTACCTGAAAATAGAGGTTAAAAGTGAGAATAATCCTAAAGAAACCATGAAAACAAGTGGCTCCACCAACTTCCATCATTCTGCCTGCTGCCAAGTGGAAGTTCAGTGCCTTTTTTCCTTCTTGTCTCACAACAAATTCTTCTCCATATTAAAATGTTTTCAAAGGAAAGACTGAAAGTAAAAGATAAATAAAATCTAATTGGAGCCGGGCGCGGTGGCACAAGCCTGTAATCCCAGCACTTAGGGAGGCTGAGACAGGAGAATCGCGAGTTCAAAGCCAGCCTCAGCAATGGCAAAGCACTAAGCAACTCAGTGAGACCCTGTCTCTACATAAAACACAAAATAAGGCTGGGGATGAGGCTCAGTGGTCCAGTGTCCCTGAATTCAATCTCCAGTACCAAAAAAAAAAAAATCTAATTGGGAAGTTGCTGGAATCAACCAATGTGAAGTTAAGGATAATTTTAACTTTTTGATCCTTTCTGGCATTCATAAAACACTACATTAAATAGATGTTGAAATATTAACACAATATAAAATGTTATTAATAATACTTAATACTAATTTTGACACTAATTTTATAAACAAAAAGAGTGGCTGAAAAGTACCTTGAGAACTTTTCTGTCATACAAAAAAACAGATGGCAGAGATTAAACAAAACCCTGCTCCTCTGAATTCTAAAGCAATTTTATTTATTTTATTAAAGAAATTTATTTATTCCACCTATATGTAAAACCAAACTCAGATTAGGATATTTACCTACAAGACACTGAACAGTAGAAACTTTTTATACCAGGTATTTAATAGCTAGATTGAAAGTTTTGGGGTTTTTTTCCTTTTAATTATATACATCCCTTTCTCCCCAGAAAACTACTGTTTTACCCCACTGTTTTCACCTGCCCATACGCACGCCATGTTCCATGTAAGGTAGTAGCACGAGGTATCCTTAAGAAATTTAAAATGAGTGAAATGAGGTTGCCATCTGCATTACATCCATAAAAAACCTAACGGATACAAAGTCACCTTAACAAGTAGCTCCCAGGACAGTTGACTAATATCTTTTGGAGAATATTAACATATCTAAAGAAAAAGGAATTTATCAGAAAGGGGCATGGGAAGGAGAAGAAGAAAAAAAAGCAAAAGAAATAAATGTTGTCAATGCTTGGGGAGCACAGTACCAGAGGAGTCCCAAGTATGCGCTGGAAGCAACAGAGGCCACTGAAAGCTTCCCTACCAGGGCAGGAAGTTTCCCATGCCCAACCTCAATATTCTCTGCATGAATTCTAAACTCACAAAGTAATAAGCCACAATGGATTATAATTTGAATCCCTGCTTAAATTTGGCTGCAGAGCATAGACTGCTAATCATGCCAATTTGGATACGTGAGCATGCCCCCTCATATGGTACACAGGTACATACCTGTTCTCATGACACCTGTACATGTGTGTATAATCTCCACCTCTAAAGTCAGTGAACAAAATGAGCCCCTAATGAACATCTCATTCAAAAGTATGATGATAACATCATATTTCTAAGCATATTAAGACCAGGGTTAAGCCAGGCATGGTGGTGCACGCCTGTAATCCCAGCACTTTGGGAGCCTAAGACAGGAGAATCGCGAGTTCAAAGCCAGCCTTAGTAAAGGCGCGGCACTAAGCAACTCACTGAGACCCTGTCTCTACATAAAACACAAAATAGGGCTGGGGATGTGGCTCAGTGGTCAAGTGCCCCTGAGTTCAATCTCTAGCACCAAAAAAGAAAAAAAAAAGACCAGAGTTAGTCAGCGGACATGGTTATTCTTTTAAGAAAATGAATACCCTCCTGCCAATGAATTTTGTTTTCCTTAATATTAGGTTTATAGCTATTACTTCACCTGTAATACCCACAGCACCTCAGAGAGTATCATATATATCATAGAAACGCAAATGCTTGTTGAATCGTTGCATTCTAAAATAACTAAAATTTGTGTTATACTTTGAAAAATAAAGCAACTCAAATTCCTATGCCTATGTCAAACATACTAGAACATAAAAACCTAACAATTTTAAAAGCATGTTTTATTTTTACCAAATCAGTACACCATAGCCTAATGTTGTCTCATGAAAATCTGCAGCAAGTTACTCTATATATAGTACACAAGCATTTACTTGTTTGTTGTGAGACATAATATTGATATATCTGTATTTCAGAAGTACCATTTGATAATAACACCAATACAACATTGGATGACACTATTTATCTGTCGTGCACAAATATACCAAAAAGCATGCACAGATATTACTTACTGCATGCAGTGTGAGAGTACATCAGTGTTAAACTCTTCCCTCCTTCACCCTCAAAGTTCAGTAAGCCCTGCAATTCTGCTTTCTACCCTCCCCCATGAGGAAGGTAGAAACCACACAGAGGCTTTTTTTTTTTTTTTTTTTAGACAGTGTCTATGTTGCCTGCAGGCTGATCTGGAGCTCCCAGGCTCAAGTGATCTTTCCATCTCAGCCTCCCAAGTAGCTGGGACTACAGGCACATGCCACCACACCAGGCATCTCAGGGACGCTCTTGATACATGTTCATTATACACTGATTTCATTAGATCTAATTACAGTTGTCTAGGTACACAAAAATGTGGTGTCAGTGACTGCTATCTCTACACACAAGTGAAGCTGCAATGACCTATGTATAGACATAAGTCCTTTACGTGAAAATATTTCTGACAAAGGACATTTGTTAACATGAAAAATCCGGCTCAAGACCTGGCAGAATTTGAGTTTTAAAAAGTCTCTACTTTTTACTATCATTGAGAGTTAATGTCTTTTGAAGCAAAACTATTTGCCTATCAAAAACCAACTCAAAAAAA
>PVHX01006079.1:0-82328 GCA_004024805.1 Geosciurus inauris
CAAGTGCCCACCCCACCCCCCCCTCCCGCCGACGCCACCACCAAAGTTCGCGCCGCTCCTCCCCCCGCGCGCGCGCGTTCCGCCTCGGCCCCGCGCGCGCCCCGCCCTGCGCCCCACGTGCAACGCCCTCACCAATGGGCGCGCCGCGCGCGCGGACCCGGATCAGGAAACGCGCGGGTGGGTGATGGATGCCACAGTCTGGCCCAGGGAGGAGGAGTGAGCAGGGGCTTTGGTCCTGCAGCCCCCCAATTTGGATTACCGCTGGGAATTCGGGGCCCGTACGTGCCCCTACTTCTAGGCTAGGCCCCGGGGCAGCCGGGCGAGTGAGGCTCAGCGCTGATTTCCAGTTCAGTCAGGCCCCGCGTCCAGCAGGGTTCGAGGCCCGCTCCAGGAGGAAAAAGGCGTGAGCGCTAAGGGGCATCCTGTTTTTTATCCTGGCACAGGAATAAAACGAACGTGGGTGACAAATTTTCCCACCCGCATATTCCTTTCCTACACTTTGTTCTCCTGGTCTGAGAGTCCCTATTTTGAGAAGACTGGCAGGAACTGCAAAGGGGGTGTGGGTAGCTGAGAAATCTACGCAAGGGTGTACGCGAAGCCATTCCAGTGTAATCGAACAGACGTTTTTTAATTTTTTCCTTTTCTTTGAAGACAGTCTGTTTTGTTTTTACCTTATTTTTCAAAAAAAACCACCACCTTTCTAATAGCATCTAATTTGATGGAGGGGTCGACATACGAACTAAACATGCCTGCATTTACTAGGCGCGATTATGCGACAGACGATGGCTCCAGGATAAGAATGGATAAAAGCATACCTCCACAAAACCGAACTTTGAAACAAATAACATCCTATTTCAGAACAATCCCCAAATAGAAGCAAGCTTAAAATAGAGTAAGACCCTTGCCAGATCTGATCCCCAGGGGTCTTTTCCAGCTAAGAATTTTGTTTTCTCTTTTGAATGCTGCCTTTTCAGGCTGTAGCTGAGGCTAGAGTTATATTTACAGAACAATCTATAATTTCTGAATTGCTGAAAATTAGCATATTAACGATATCAGTAGCTCCGGAAAGGAGGGAAAGGGACTGTTGCCTGCCATTCGGTAATTGAAATTTGATGGGTAAACTAATTATGCCATTATTAACAAATAAATTACTTATTAATTTCACCTAATGTTGATCTTTGAAGTAAATACTGATGCCTTATTCGTACTGTGTACTTTTCCTTTTGTCAGTACCAGACACACCTAGATCCTGTACTTTTCAGCCTAGATTAGAGCACTGCAAACTAGCATAGTCATCACTCTCTAAAAATAACTTTCATATTGGCAGGCAAAGCTAAGATATTTCAACTGGTGCACCTTAGTTGATTTTTCAAAGAGCAGTATAAACAGCCTTCTCAGAACTGAGTCTGGAACACAGACAAGGAAAGTTATAGCTTAAGCCTGGAGACACTTCAAAAAGAATGTCAATTTTATCTTCATTTATATTGGTTACTTATATGAGTTACTAAATGCTGGAATATATCTGTTTGATGGATAGTCATTTAATGCTTAGCCACATAAAGCCTATTATAAGGGACTAATCTTTAAACTAATTTAGAAAAAGAGGTTAAAAAAGGGATCATATTAGCTTTCTAACTGGAATCACCCTGAAGTGGTGTAAAGAGGTTTTCCACATTGGGTGTATGTGTGTGTGAAGAGTGCAGTCCATTGACTTAAGGCACCCTGAATTTTTTTTAATGGAATCTGAGCCACAGACAAAAATCATCGCTGATTATAATCTTTAGATGTCCTCTCTAGATTTGGGGTGGGGAAAATCTAGCCTGTGATACAGCCACCTAAACCAACATCTCTCCCCAGCAAGAAAAAATAATAGATACCTAGATTGTATACTATGTAATATAAATAATATGTACATAGATAGTATATATTACAAATCTGGGCTGCCTGGGCTTCAAGGGGAGAAAAGCATGACAAGGAAATCTTGCTGTCCTCCTCAAGTCATCAACCTTGAGCACTAGGGTCTTATCTATGTCTGTTTAATATTATTTATGGACACTGAAGCGCAAAATTCATGTTGTTTAGCCTCCGAACCTTCTAGGAAATTTCTATTTTTAAGTATTAAGGAGACACGGCCACTGTTTGTATATGGATAAGCTAAACCAGCTAACTGTGCCTGTGTTTCGTGTAGTTCTATTACTTTAGGAAGATGGGCTTACACAGAATCCCCCAAGGCCTGTAACTTGTCTTTGCAGTTCGTATCATAAACACAAACGGAGCCAGGACCACCAAGCGTTATCTCACACACCGACATTTTGACATTTTACTACAAGATTTATGGCTGTAATAAACAATCCCAGTACCTTTTCTGAACCTTCCACAATCTCCCTTTGCAAACCATGGCACAATTCCATTGAATCAAATAATCTTTTAAAAATATATATTTTTAAAAAATTATCTCTTGCCTTTACATAAGACCCAAGACAGCAAAGGTAAAGCTAGGAAGATACTGACGTAGAAAAGAAAAAAAGAAAAGAAAAGAAAAACAAAGCCCTGAAGTTTACCAGCAGCATCTTGCCCAAGAAAAGATGGGATGCCCTGAAATCGAGCAGAGAGGGAGCATGCTAATCTTCACACACCAACTGGCTCCAGTCCCAAGCCGGGTGAAAGCTTTATCCTTTCCTTGGGAAACTGGTAAGCACATTTGCTCATTTCCACGTGCAGGGATAACATATATTCCCAACAAAAGCTTTCTTAAAATCCCATTAAATAAAATAACTTTTCATCATGTCCTTGCATCCCAGATGGAGAAGGAGAGTGAAGGAGTCCTAGGGAAAGGGAGGGAAAGAGGGAGGCAGTATTTGCAGCTTGGTTTGAATCTGATTTGAATCATTTTGAATATGTTTGGAACAGCCTTCCCTCTTGAATGCAGCCCTGTCCCAAGTTTCAAAGTGACCGAACAGTGACACCGTGTGCATTTTGTTTCTTATTAATCTTACACATTGACAGTCTTTGTTAAATCACAAGGCGCGCCCTTCACCAGCCGACATTTTCATATTTGTTAGACGCGCTGACCTGAAGTTCACCTCGGCCTTGGACTTTGCGCTTCTAAAAGGTCTATACAGTGTCTTTTAGAGAGTAGGGTGCTTTGCCCAGGTCACATCTTCTCAGGAAAAACCAAGGGGGAAAAGCAAAGGAAATGTAAACGTTATGGAATGTATTGACTGTATTTGTCCTTTGTTCTTTAGAGGCAGAGCACCAGACTGTTCTCTATCTGAAGCACGTTTTTAGAGCAAACTGGGGAATGGTAGAAGTTCAAAATGCCTGATGGTGGCATTTGAGGGCTTCCCCCCACCTACCCTGAGGCATATGATTGTAAAAGAACATGTTACCAGCTATTTGACCAATTAATTGTTTGGGAGTAATTTCCTTGTAGTAGTTTAAAATAATGAACATAACCTGGGCAAGAAAGCCTGAAATTTATATTAAGATTATACATGAATTTTAACCAGGATTGTATGAGAGGCCTAAATATAGAAATCCTCTGAATAAGCACTCTGGAAGCAGTAACTTATGCAAGTGCCTTTTTCTTTCCCTCTAAAGATTAGCTGGGAGGTATCTATGGGTATTAAAGGTAAAATGTTTCTAAGGTGTGTCACATGGTTTTAACCAGAAATACAATGGAAAGGTTCTTTCCAAGAGACAGAATTGTCTCAGTAAGAGGGGTTTCCACTTTCTTCATTTCACTAGCCCAGATGTGGTAAAGTGTGCACTGCTGTAACAGCAATCACCACAGTTGTTTCCTTTCTTCTATTTCATCTGGCAGAACCCCATTTGGCTCCAAGCTCTTGGCCAGGGTAAAACTTTACACATTGCACAGTAGAAGCACCCTGATTACTTCCATGAAGGCAGTGTTTGGGAAGTATTTACTTTACTACTGAACATACCTGGCACTGTTAAATCTAATCAACCTGAATATATCGAGATGATCTCAAACATCCCTGCAAGAGTCTACATTCTTGCAGGGTAGTTGCATTATCTCCAAAATTAAGAAGAAAAACCTAGCAAATATTTTATCTTTCTCTTCTGCTTTCCTACATTGATCTCTTAAAGGTCAGTACATAGAAATGGAAAATACGTCCCCCAGGAAATAGATTCTAACAGCATGGACACTTAAAGCCAACGTAATGCATGAAAAAGAAAATATTGTTTAGTTATTCAGTTGCAACTCACACAGGAGCTATGGTTCCAGTCTGCTTCCATAGTACACTATTCCCTTTCTTTTCTACACTCCCATCCTTCCTGCTTAGCTTGTTTTCCTCACTCTGCACCAGCCCCCCATCCATTCCACATGTAATTTTAAAAAGTATATTCCAGAGAACAGAAATCTTTTGTTGTGGCCTGGCATTTGTGGATTCCACCTTCTTGCATTCTCTAGTTATTCAATTGTATTGTAGCATTACATTCAGTTGTGGGTTAATAATAAATACAACAAAAAATTCTCTAACAACATGAATGTTTTCTTCCTGTTGGTGGTGGTAGTAGGAATCCTATCTCTTTCAAGAGGGTTTCCACTCCTTTCCCTCCTCTCTTAAGCTCTCAAAACTTTGCATCCAGTGTACAGTTTTAGAAAAAGTATTTTCTATGTTTGAAAATTGCATAGAATACATTTTGCACGAAGAGCCTGTGTTTCCCCTTTCTCTCCACACCTTATGTACTTAAAAAAAAAAAAAAAAACCTAGCCAATCAAAATCACCTTTTTCAAATAAAGGATGTTTCCTGTACTGTTCTCTTGCCTTTGTGAGTATAATGGAACATTGGAAAGTTGCTACATTATTTCTTAAAGGTACACTGATGAGTTTTTGAACATTTTTCTTTCTGACAAACCTACAAACCACTCCTACTCTCCAACACCTAAGGTGTTGGTGTTTCAGAAATCTATGCCTATTTACCTGCTGCTATTCCCTCAGAATGGAAGCAATAATTCAACATGAAATACAGCATGTATTACTCTTGAAAAGAGGAATTTTCTATCCTTTCCTCCGTAATTGAGGTCATTCAACCACTAGGGTTCACCTGGAGTCCATACTGTGATACACGCGTCACTCCGAGCCATTTTATCTTTTGTGCTGATAGTCAAGATCGCAGCTCTAACATTGACATCAAACTCTGTCTGGGCAGATGACTAAGAGTGCTACACAATGTAAACTTTTGACCCTCAACTTTTTGACCTGCAGTTGTAGCACACTAACCACAAAGATACACAAAGCTGAGCTGCTTCTTTCAGGGAGAAGCTCCCCCCACCCCCCAGACTGAGGATCTTTGGATGCCCTGCTTCTGCTACTGCCCTTTGGAACTAGAGGGTGAACTGGATTTTTTTTCTGTGTTTGTGATTGTATTTCCTGTCAAATCAGCCTACTACTTCTTTTTGTCAGCACATAGGAACTAGATTAACTTGAAATCACTCATGATTTCATCAAGAAGGAAAATTTGGAGAACAGGAGAATTTTCTAAAAAGTGAAAGAAAAGAGAAGATGGGGGGAAAGCTAGCAATGGGGAATGGGAACCGTTTTTCCTTTATTTAAAAATAAAGATGCAGCCCTAATTGTTGGGAGAGCTAGCCCAGGCGGGCAAGTTGACTGTGAACTTGTACTAAAGCGTGCTCTGCTGGCGATTCCTAGGGTGTGCAGATTTATCTTCTCTGCATTTACTTAACCCGGCAGTGAACTGCGCGGGCGTCATTTGTTAGGCGATGACAGACTTCACCTCCAGCAAGGGCTGCTTCACAAAATTGCAATAATTACCTAATAACCTTCATAACAAATATTATTATTAAAAATATCCATTTGTGGGGAAAGGATCTGGTGGGAGAAGGACAAATTTCTTTGTGAAAAACACCAAACAAAACAAACCTGGGCTGATCTTCTAGTTCTGGGATTTAGAAAGGCTAGAACTATGGGTCCCTCTCCTATGTGGGTGGGAGCCTAGGCTGACCCCCTCAGCCTCTGCCTGGTAGCCCCATTGATAGTTTTGTCATTGACTCCAAGGAAATTCCCCCTTAGAAGCTGAAGGGATGGAACCCACAGTGCTCTGCCCTCTCTATGGTGGGCAAGCCATGGATAGACTCTCAGTCAGTGCAGGGAGACACTAAGGGCATCTTTCAAGCTAAAAGGACTGTTTTCCTCTTATCAGCCCATCTTTTAGGATGTGGTTGTTTGGACATAATATTCTCTGAATCTCAACAAATGAATGTGACTGTGTCTGGTAGAAAATTCTGTCTTGCTCTCCTCGCAGAGCCACCAGCAACAAAGCAGGAGAGAACACAGGAGAAAAGGACTCATGGCTTAATGTTGTGAAATTAGACCATGCAAACCCTAACAAACCCCTAAGTAAGTGTGACCAGAAGCTTCCTATTATATTTATAGTTCAGGAAATATTTTCTCTTAGGTTTGTGGAAACAAATGAGCCCCTGCACATTCCCGCTGCCTTCTCCCTTTACAAGATGAGAAGGAAAATAGACATACTTTTGCCACCGGCTGAGGCTGGATGTCTTCATAAAGCCTTCAGTGACAGAGCTTTTTTTCCTAAGTAAGTTCCTTTGCAAAAACAACCCAAAACAATGCATGAAAAGAAATAACTTATCTACAAAATAAGTAGATAACCAGTCATCCTTTTTAGCAAGCTTGTTATGAAAATAGGAAGAAAGAAAAAAAGCTCTCCAATAACACTTACATAGGTCCGACTGGATGTTGTATTTCTTAAAAGCCATTTAACTCCATGTGGGTCAACCTGCTGTCTTAAATTCTACTCAAGTTTTGTGAAGAGTAATACAGACAGAAATAGACAAGCTAACAGTGTTTATAGCCTGTAATTTTTTTAATTAATCAGAAAGATTCTCTTTGTTGTGTGGTGCCAGATATGACCCCAACAGTCTTTCTGCCCCAACCTCTCACCCCAAGTTGGGGTGTGCCACCAATGTGGTATAGACACTTTCTTTATGCAAGGTCCTCAGACAAACCTGCCAGTATCCCTGTGACTCTTCTTTTCTGCTTCTATTTTCAGTCACCAAGAAATCACTCAAGCAAAGTTACTAAATAAGTAGCCAAAATAGAACTAGGAAACAATCATAGTAGCAAAAGAAAAGATCCAGAATTCTCAGTCCTACATAGAATTTTTAGTCCAATCTCCACTAAGATGTGGTGGACACACATCTTAGTGCTGAAGTATCCATATCACTTTAATGGGTTACACAAAATGACTTCAGGGATTCTTCATTTGCCACTATTCATGAAAAGTAGGAGTTAGGTAGGAGGGCTCAGATTTTCCAAAACAAACAAACAAAAAAATACTTCCAAGGTTTTGCTTTTGAGATCTTTAACTTTGGGTACAACTGTTGGACTTCCTTTGAGTATAGGTGACCTCTGTGCAATAGTTTGTCAAAATTCCAAACCTATGTCTCAGAATTTTTCTTTTTAAACACTTAGTAAATATCTTTACCAATTAGCACTTGCAGAAAGCTGCCCAGTTCCTGAGATTAAATCCTGTTTTTCATTTCATTTCTCATTTTTCAGTTAAAGAATTTGACTTAACTCCTCAGGCAGGATTGGAGGAAATCTAGGTCCCTTGTGGATAGCCACTCAGAAAAAGACACCAAGAGAGGCCACTATGTCCCCAGTCACTTGACTTGGTTTGCCACTGAAGAATGTAGGGGGCTGGGGTCAGAAGGGGTAGCTGGGGCCAAGATGGAATTGTACCCAAGAAAAATTTATTTCACCTTACTTCACCCATTGGTGCAATTTTGGAGACTGTGTTGGAAATCATAGATTATGTAAATTTCCTGGGATCAAAGAGAAAGAGCAACTAACAAAAGAGAGGCGGAAATCTCCTACTGACAAACTACCAATTTCTTTCCTAAACTACCCTTTATGATGTGTCAAGAAAAACAACTTAATGGCTCTTGGGACTTTTAAGTTGAGCGTTGAAGACACCTCGATTTCCCCCCAAACTTCAGGGCACAGTTTGGAAAAGAGAATTTGTCTGTATGCTGAGGGGGAGTAAATTGCTGTAATCTTTAGTGTTATCTAGGGGGACATCTAATTTGCCTTTTGAGGGTCCTGTGTTTTAATTCTACAAAGAAGGAGAGGAAAAGGAAAGAAGAGAGGGAGAAGAACGGGCAAGGCAGGCGGAAGAAAAGAAAGCGTTTTTAACCCCTTTCAATTAGCCTGGGGATTCAAAGACTAAAGTTAAATCCGGCCATAAAGTTTATTGCTTCAGACTCACAGGCGGGTGAGAACAGTTCCAGAGAAATAAAAAGAACGTGCAGGCAAACAAGGTTCAGGGCCTGGTCCCTGGGGCAGGGGAGGGGATGCTGGGCTATCTCCCAGGTGGGGACCTGTGGTCCCCAGCGTCCAGCAGCCTAGGCTCGGCCTCGCAACCAGGGGTCCAGCCTGGAGGTTCAGCCCACGCCACGCGGGCCTCAAACGCCCTCCTGCTCTCGCACGCCAGCATGAAACCCGGCCCGAAGGCCGCTGCCTCAATTCAATCCTGCCAAATGACCCTGGCCCGCGAAGACATATTGCCACAGCCCCGTAAGGAATCCCGCCAGAGTCCCCCTCGGCCCTGCCGGGGCCTTTCTTTCAAACTCCCGAGCTCAGCGCAGCCCTTGGCGCCCGCAGCCGGCGCCCCACTGTCTCCCAGGGTCTCTCAGGGTTCCGAGACCCCCAAAGAGCCTGGACCAGGCCAAGCACGGAATGGGGGGCTGGCCTGCCAAGACTCCACACTCAGGCCTATGCCCACACAAAAATCATCTTTTTGCATGCCGGCGGGAGCAGCGGAAGTCATTAACATCCGCGGTTGTGCAGCAATTAAAGTTAGGCCTGGGGATGCGGCCGGGCCACAGGCGCTGTTCACTGTGCTGCCACCGCAAAGCTGGCTTCTTGGCTCTGCTAATTTGAGCAGAGAAAAACTTTGTTGTACCTTTTTGAAATGAGAGGCAACCTCAGAGAGAGAGAGAGAGAGAGAGAGAGAGAGAGAGAGAGAGAGAGAGAGAGAGAGAGAGAGAGGACAGGAGAAGAGAGGAGAGAGAGAGAGAGAGGAGAGAGGAGAGAAAGTTTTCAGAGTACAAATAAACTTGAAAGAGCTCAGGAGGCGAGCTTACCTTACCTTATCTTCGTAGGGAGCCATTTTTCAGAGTTTTGAGAAGTTGTGGTTTGGACACTTCTGGACCTAAAATTGACAATTTGAATGACCAGGAGGCACACGTAGCCTGCAAAAGAGTCAAATGGAGTCCAGCGTCAGTGAGATTATATGTTATGTGGTATATAATGTTGGATGTCAACTCCCCAAAACCATAAAACTTACTTTAATGGCCCCACGTGACGTTTTATAGCCAGTGAGCCGATCTGTCTGTGCTATGGATGATTTTACGATCTAATTCATAGACAAAACCCTATTCATTTGGCACCCAAATGTCATATAGCCGGAACTGGGGCTTATAAAGTTTACTGTTTTATAACTTTTAAAAGGAAAGACGGCATCAGTGTAAGCAGTCGGTAAATGTGCAAATCTCTAGTTGGGCTTTAGCCGATCTGAGGAATTTCCCAATCGAGCTAGGATGGGGTAAGTACCTTCCATTTGTAGCAAATTAATTGTAGCAAAAGAAGTCAACTGGGTTCAGGGTGAGGAGTGGGGAAGGGGTGCTGGGATGGGTGAGGGGCAGGGGATTTGGGGTCCATAATCTGGCATAGCAATCTCTTCAGCAAGTGGAGGCCTAAAACAGCCTTAGGAAAGAGGCAGGATCTATGTGGGCCCCAAGGGCGGCTAACAAAGCCCTGGGATTTTTCTCCTTCTTTCTCTCTTTTTGGTACCCAGCAAGTTAACTTGGTTTCCTCAGAAATGAACACAGTGGACTTTGGAACAGCTCTGCTTTTTCCACCTTCTGCCCTGAACTTTCTGATGGGTCAAAGTTAGGCAGGTAGCTGGTCAGGATATTGGTCTGAGGCCTCCATGCATAGTCAGGCTGCTCAGGTGGCCTCAGGCTCACCAACTGCCAGGACTGGACAGAAAGAAAAGCAGAAAGAGCCGCTCGCTGTTTGGCACAAACCAGACCAAGAGAACTTACAATAGAAAGTTTATTTTTTGTTTCCAGTCAATATTTTTCCTTAAAAACAAATACCAAAAAAAAAAAAAAATAGCTGATCACAGTTTGCTTAAACAGCCAGACTTGGACAATATTTGTAACTTTGTTCACAAAAACATACATCACTGAAGCTGAGCTTATAAGAGCCACTTCCAGAGTTCGTGCAAAGGGTCCTACAAAGGCACGCAGGGACACACCGCTTGGAGTCACAGTTTTCGTCACAGAGTCACTAGTCACTACACGTCGAACAAGTTAAGTTGTGTCTCATCAAGTCACCTCTACAACAGCATTAATTACACAGGAATATAGGTAGTTTGAATAAAAATATCTTTAACAGCTTGGAGCTATTGAGACAGGAACACTTCCACGCACATGCACAGTTAAACAACTCGAGTGCAACACACAACATTGGCACTAAAGGAGGTTGAAGGGGGACTTTTTGTGTGTTTTTTCTCTTTTCTTTTTTTGTTATAGTTACTTCAAGTAACACAGCTTGCTTCATATAAATAAGTTAAAACATCTATTTTTTTCAAGACAAAGCCATTCAGGACAAAGAGATGAACAGAAAGCAGATCTACTTATACAGGCGCTATAATGGCAATAAACAGGCTCATGATTAAAAGATGAATTAGGGCAACGAGAACAGGGCTTCTTCACAGAAGGAACACAAGGGAGTTTCAGAAAGTCACCTTAGTACTGACACTATGCGGGATCCGCTAATACTGCTCAGTACTTTAAACGCTCAAATACTCAGGGGCGGAAGGCCCCTCCCGCCGCCGCCATGCTCATGCTTTTCAGCTTATTATCCTTTTTCCACTTCATTCTCCGGTTTTGGAACCAGATTTTAATTTGTCTCTCGGAGAGGCAAAGAGCATGTGCTATTTCAATCCTTCTTCGGCGGGTCAGGTATCGGTTGAAGTGGAACTCCTTCTCCAGCTCCAGGGTCTGGTAGCGGGTGTAGGCCGTCCGGGCCCTTTTGCCTTCCGGGCCGCCTATGTTGTCTGCAACAGAAAAGTCAGCGGTTTAGCCACCAACTCCTCAGTCTTTGGCTTCCAAAGTCCACCAGCTTGACAAGCCAGGGTCCTGAGCAGGGAACCTGGGCAAAAGGCTCAACAAGTCCTCCCTCCCTGCCTGCCCATCCTCCCCTCCCGAATTTCCTTCCCTCTTCCTTTCTAGAGAGAAACAATACGATTTGAACTCTGGGAACAATCGGCCCATCATAGGCTGGAACCGTGTCCCGTAGGACTGCCGGGCTTTCCCTCGCCCCTTTTCTGCCCTCTGGCTCTGTCCTGGACACCCCTGGCTGGGGGCACAGCCCTCACAGGCTGCCCACTCCTCGGAAACCAACCTAAGTACAGCCCTTTTCTGAGTGACTAAGTGGCCTCCAGGTCACCCTCCCTTAAAGTTCCAGCCCCGCGAGCCGCCTCCTGTTCTATCCTGTATGCTTGGGGCGCCTGCTTTCTTTTTCTTCCTTTCCTTTTTTCTCCCTCTTGCCCCTAAACTTCAGAATCCCGCCGGCCCTCGCCTCGATTATTCCCCCCAATCCCTTTTGGGGGGCTGCAATTAGTAATGCTGTTTCCCCAGCGTAGCCCTCCTCATAAATTATCCGCCCTGACAAGCCTGAATCACGGCCCCTACTGCCATCCTCTACCTCTCTATTCGGCTCGCCAGACCCCGGAGCGCGTTCAGAGGCGCTGGGGTTTGAGATGGATTTTTTTTCTTTCTCCCACTTTCAACGTTAAACTTGCCTGGCCATCAGCTCATTCCCTTACGATTTGCAAGCACAGAGTGCTGCAGAAAAGAGGAGGAAGGAGGAAGGCAGGGGAAGAATGGCAGGGAGAGGCTCCGGAGGTCTGGGAGAAGGCAAGACTAGGAAAGATCCGGAGAGAGAGCGGCAAAGGAGAAAGGGGTACCAAGAGCCGCGCCCCCGCGGACGCGTGGATTTAGAAAAAGGCTGGCTTTACCATGACTTATGTGCAGCTTGCGCATCCAGGGGTAGATCTGGGGTTGAGCGGGCGGCGCCGGGCTCGGCTCGCTCTGCGCGCTCGCCTGCTCGCTGCTGGCGGGGGCGTCCTCCTCCGCTCCGGACGCCGTGCCAACCCCTTCTCTGCTGCTGATATGGGTGCTGCTGGCGTTGGCCGAGGCGCCGCTGGAGTTGCCCAGGGAGTTTTTCCCGCCGTGGTGGCTGTCGCTGCCTGGAGAGGGGGCCACGGCGGAGCAGGGCAGCGGGTCGGGCGGAGGCGAGTGCGTGGACGTGGCCGGCTGGCTGTACCTGGGCTCGGCGGGCGCCGCGCTGGCGCCGGCCGCGTAGCTGCGGGCGCGCTCCCCGGAGCCAAAGTGGCCAGAGCCCGAGCGGCCGACGCTGAGATCCATGCCATTGTAGCCGTAGCCGTACCTGCCGGAGTGCATGCTCGCCGAGTCCCTGAATTGCTCGCTCACGGAACTATGATCTCCATAATTATGCAACTGGTAGTCCGGGCCATTTGGATAGCGACCGCAAAATGAGTTTACAAAATAAGAGCTCATTTGTTTTTTGATATGTGTGCTTGATTTGTGGCTCGCGGTCGTTTGTGCGTCTATAGCACCCTTGCACAATTTATGATGAATTATGGAAATGACTGGGACATGTACTTGGTTCCCTCCTACGTAGGCACCCAAATATGGGGTACGACTTCGAATCACGTGCTTTTGTTGTCCAGTCGTAAATCCTGCCTGATGACCTCTAGAGGTAAACTCGCGCACTAATGGGGGAGTTGGGTGGAGGCAAGAGGGGTGGCGCGCGCGCCCCGAGCGCGTGCCCGCCGCCTGCCGCCGCCGTTCAGTCGGACTCGAGCGCCACCCGCTGGAGGCAAGGCGCATCGCTCCGCTTCCGACCCGGGGCTGCAAGGGCCGGGGTCGAATTGAGGTTACAGCCCATTATGGCAAAATTATTGCATTTCCCTCGCAGTTCCATTAGGATGTACCAATTGTGAGGCCGTCAGCTGCCGATCGCGCGCCCGGCGAGGATGTAGAGGATTAGGGGGAGGTGGTGACTTGGAATTTATTTACAACTTTATTTCCCGGTTTTGCAGCCCCTCTTATTTTTGTGTCGAAGTTGGGATCGGTTCTACCCATCCTGCCGGCAGCTCTGAATTTTGAAAATACAGATATCACCTTCGGGGAAGGGGAGGAGGCCATTTGGCCAATTGAAGAAATAAATCCTGCCCGCAGCAGCAGCTACAATTACGGCTCTGTTTTTGCGAGCGCATAAGGGACAGTGTCCCTGCCGCTCTTAAATGACAGGCGTCTATTAAAGATAGCTTTTGTGTAGTGTTTCTCCGAGGCGAGGTCAAATTCCATACACTTTTATAACTGGAGTCGATTTTTCTTTCTTGTAAATATGGTTTTCGTGTCATTAGTTTGCTATTTGATTTGCTTACGTATCCAGCCTGGAGAATCTTCACCACCGGGTTGCCTTCCTTGAGCTAGCCCGGGCCCAAGTCGGAGGGTTCTCGGTGAACCCAGCGAGTGGGTCCACGCTTCCCCCAGCCGCGGAGGCTGCTTGGGGCCTAGGGATCCGCAGGTCGAGTTATTGGGGTCTGGCTTAGACCTCCAGGAATGAAATGAGGAAGTTAATAGAATCATTTCGCAGCGGTGCCAAATATCTCCGTAGTTATTTCTCTGGGCTTTGAAAGACGAAAGTAAATCACAAATACAACTGAGGGACAAGGGGAGTCTCTCCATTGGAGGCCCAGCGTCGGAGGCGCCCCTGGCATGTTTGGAAGCCAGGACTCTCGTTGCTCCCATGGCTCTGGGCCCCCTTGTTGTATTCTGAAAGCCTCTTGATGGTGGCGCCAGCGCTGTCGGAGGCAAGGATCTGGAATCTGGAGTTTGGACACGGCGGGAGTCCAGTCGCTCCCGGGGCTGCAATGTTCCACCCGCACCCAGGTTGGCTATTCCCGATTGAGGCTTTTCCACTGACGGTTGTGCGCGAGCCTTAGAGATCAGGCTGTGTAGTGGCCCTTTTGTTCCTGGAGCTTCGTCCTGTTTGGGGGCAGCCTCATAGGCCGCCAAAAAGCTGGGGCCCCAGCATTTAGGCCCTGTCTTTCTGGTGGCCAGAGATGACTTGGCGATACCCTTTAGGACTTAATGGTGAAAGACCGAGGCAAGGACGCCCAAACACCAAAGGGGTCACAGCCTGGGGCTCTTTCATTCCGGCAACCCCGCATTCTGAGCTCAGGGAGCAGAGATGCTAACTGGGGCCTAGAGGAACTCAGAGCGCACCCTGGGACCCCAGAGCCGTCTTGGGCAGCCTTGAGGAACAGGCCTGTGTGTGTACAGTGTGCTCCGCTCCACCACTGGGATTTGCCGTGTGTGAGTTTCTTGGTTTTTGTAATAAATGAATGCTCAGGCGCTTGCAAAGCTCCTGGACCCCTGAAGCTGTAGAAGTCCCTGGATGGGAGCAGGCGGGGAGGAAAGTTTAGGGAGCAGGCAAGGGCAAAGGGGCAAAGCTGAAGGAGGTTCTAGCGCTGGCCTGGTCTCTGCCTAGGCGTCTACTCGCCCGCCTTTGCCTCAGAGTCCTCCCCGGTGGGCTGTGTGGAATTGATGAGTTTATTTTCCTTTTTCCACTTCATACGGCGGTTCTGGAACCAGATCTTGATCTGGCGCTCAGTGAGGCAGAGCGCGTTGGCGATCTCAATGCGGCGGCGCCGCGTCAGGTAGCGATTGAAGTGGAACTCCTTCTCCAGCTCCAGCGTCTGGTAGCGAGTGTAGGTCTGGCGGCCTCGGCGCCCGTGGCTCCCGTAGACAGCACCTGCAGGCAGAAATGGCCGGGTGCCGGTAAGGGAGGTCCCGACGGCCAAGCCAGTTAGTTCCTTGCCTCCCGCCAGGGGCCTCTGGGCTGGAAAGCACCCCGCCTCCACTCTAGCCTCTCCCACTACATCTAGGGATGAAAGCGAGCTGAATGGCGAAGATTATTTCATAGCAAGCGAGATGTTTTCCACCTTAAACGACTTGGAATGGGAAGTTAGAGTTTTTGAAATTTTAGGCTTGTAAAAAAACCATTACAAGCGGAATAGTAGAATGACATTCTTAATTTGAAACACCAAAGCCATTTTTTTGTGTGAGGTGTAGTATGTGTGCCTAGGTGTGTGGGAGTGTAACCCAGTGAGCAGCATAGGCACTCCGAATTCACACATTGGTCACTGTGAGGACGCTACCGAGGCCACCCATGTCAGGACTTAACACATTTTTTTGGAAGTTAAATATGGTCAGCCCTTATAAATCTCTGCAACTTCTCCCAAATTATATGTCCCATCTGAAAAACACAGATCTCCACTTGGGGAAAAGTGAATTTTACAGCAAAACTTTAAGTTTTAAAATCTACATTAGGTTCTGTCCTCCTCCAAGTGGGGACAAAACTCCCGGTGGAGTTTTTGAAAACCAGGGCTGAAAAGATGAAACTATAGGCGAGCTGGAGTTCTAGCAATGCAGGGTTGTGTTGGGCTGTCTGTTCTGGTGCCAAAGGTTCCCAAGGGTGGGAGGATCCCTCCAAGCCAGTGTAAGGCTCAGAAGGAGGCAGAAGTTGGCTAAGAGTGTGCAGTTGAGTGGAAGGGGGAGGAGGGGAGGGAGGGGAGAGAGAGAGCAAGGGAGAGAGAGAGAGATCCTGAGGCTGGGAAGGTGGCCCTTAAAGGCTTTGGGGAGACACTGGAATAGGTCAAATGGGGGGCCCCCTCTGTCTGAGCTTCTGAAGCACAGAAAGAAGAGGAAATTGAGAGGTGAAAGAAGTTATCAGTGATGTCGGAAGGAGGCCCACTCTTCTTAGGAACCTGAGTAGGATGTTACCAGGGTGTAGCATGGGCAGGCTCTCCCAACCACCTTCCCTTTCTGGTTGCCTCTTCCCTGCCCACCTTTCCTGAAGTTTGCTCCTGTCATGGCTTTCAAACAGCCTGATAGTGATTCCCCCCACCCTCCCCTAAAGTATCCCCTTACATGGACCCTGCCTTTTCTTTCCACTGCCTCAGCCTGATTGTTCCATGGGGAATGGTTTTCTTTTTAAAAATCGATCTTAAAAAGCCTAAGAAACTTTGTTGATTCTTTCCTCCAATCTCTCTAATTCCTCTTCATACTTCCTCTGGTGCCTTCTCTTTCCTTCTTTCTTTCCCTGTCTCCTTTCCCCTCTCCCTCCACTGTCTGGGGGGGGGGAGGCGCGGGGAAATGCCTTACCAGCGCAGGAGTTCATCCGCTGCATCCAAGGGTAAACAGGACACGTGTACTTCCGGTCGGTGCCTTCGTCATGGAGGGCTTTGCCCTGCACGCTGCTGCTGTCGGGTTTGTACTGCTGCTCGGGAGAAAAGTGCAGGTAGTCCCCGGGGCCCCTCTGCTTGCCACTGCCCGAGGGCGAGGCGCCACTGAGGTCCTTATCAGAATAGAAACACGAGGCCCCGTACTCGTAGGATGCCCGGTTGCAGGCCAGGACCGAGTTGGACTGTTGGTAGAAACAAGGTGAGGTGTATGTCTTGTCCGGGAGGCTCGACGCCCCATACGAGGCCGGGAAGGGCCTCAGCGCGTCATAGCCGGTTGGGTAGAGGGGCAGCTGGCCCAAGAAGGAGTCCTGGCCGCTGGGCAAGCTCCCGGGGAAAGTGGGATTCACAAAATAGGAACTCATTTGCGCGCCCCTCTGCAGGACTGTGATTTGTTGTGTATTAGTACATCTGGCTATAACTATTAGTAGTCATCGAACTGGTTTGTTTCTGGATGGCCGAACGCCAAAAGCGACAGCAGCAAATCGCACCAGCTGACGCGGCGGCGGCCAATGGGAGCGAGCGCCGGAGCCCGCTCCCCGGGGACCGCGGCGACCGAGGCAGCAAAGTTACAAACAGCCCCCAGCCCGCCCGCTCGCCGCTCGCCGCCCGCCGCCCGCCCGGCAGATTAATGGGCGCGCACAGTCAGCCGGCCCAGCTCCTTTTCCCGAACGTCAGCGGCGGGCACGGCCCGAGCAGGGATGTGCAAATCAGACGCCGGGTAGGGGAAACTATCGCTCTTTCCTCCTCCTCATTTTGCCTGGTTGGATTTTGCTGGGGTTTTCCTCCAGACAGGAAACCTGACAACCCTGCGCCGGGAGGGGATGGCTTTACTCCCTGCTGGCCTGCACTCCAGGAGTGGCCTAGAGTTGCCTCTCCTCTTGTGCTCCCCTACTGTGGATGTGGGTTCTTGAGCTAGACAAGGGGCTCTGAGAAGCCAGGCCTTCACTGTCTGCTCTTCATTCCCTACCTTAGAAACCAGTGCAACCCCTTATCCTCCCCCTTTCACTCTTACCAGAGGTCTGGGCCTTGCAGCCAAGGGCTGAAAGCTCACTTAACAGCTACAGCACAAGGCCAAACTTAATTTCTTCCTACTGCCTCTTCCTCTCACATGCAACACGTCTTGAGCACTGATGGGCTCTTCTGCAATGGCCCTTGCCTTCTTGGTCTCAAAGCAAGCACCACCAGCAGCTGCGCATTCCCATTCTGTCTTTCAACCCCGGGGAATGGAGAGACCTGAAACCACGGTCTCAACAAGAAAGGACCATAGAGGAACAGCCATGAGACTGGAATCTGAATCCAGAGGTGGGACCTGCTCCCCTCACTCAGCATGAGGGACTCACCCCCAACCTTTGTACAGCTCAGAACTGAGAGAGATACAAATCCAGAAGCGGGACTTGCTCCCTCTTCATTCCAAAGACACAGAAAAAGCAGGGCCCCTGGCCAAGCAGGGCAGAGAGAAGAGCCCGGTGGGGCCTAAAGACAGGAAATAATTAATGGGCTTGGTTTCAGGGGCCCCAGTAGCTCACACTGTGTGGGTTGTACCCTCTTTCCTGTCCTTCCCGAGACTACTTCGAAACTACTTCGAAACTACTTCGGGAGCTGTCACAAGCAGTAGCTTCAGAACCCAGAATAATTGTGTCACTGGCTCCAGAAATCCTGAATTGCTTTTACCACTGTCCCAAGCCTGACAGTCCCCAGAGAGGACATAAAAAGCCAGTTCTGGGCTACTCTCCCTTGCCTGAGAGGTGTGCATTTGAGATAGTTGCCTTTTACAGTACAGGGACCAATCTCGTTTTGCAAAATGTGATATCAGTCCAATGGCATTTTTATGACTGTGCTTGTTGGGCTTGTAAAATCCCTTGAATTAGCTTTAAAAATCCTCAATCCTGTGGAGGTTGAAGAAAGATTATTTATGTGATTTGGTTTGATTTCAGAAGGCTGTTTGCCAGATCTATAAAACTGGCCAATACAAGCTGATGGAGTTCAGGACTTAGTGGGGGGAGTGGCAACTGGCAATGCTCCCATAGGAACCTGTAAACGACTTTCTTAATCTCTTCCTTCCTTTTCGATTTTTTCCTTGACTTCCCTTTTCCCAAAGGGAGAAAAAAAATCAGAAAAGGACTGGCCTAAGGTCAGCTTCCATAAAGTCTATGCACCTTGAAGATTGCCAGGAAGCCTTGTGCCAGTGCCTTGATCAATCTCACTGGGGAAAGTTTTTCCTTTGCATAGAAAGAAGGCTCATTCTTGGACAAAATTTGTCATTTCCCGCACATTTCTTCAGGGGAATGATCCAATAGGTGAAAATGAAAACTCATGAATCAAAAAGTAAAAAGGAAATTATTTCCTCAAAAAGCTGTGTTTGAAGAATATAGTGTTTGTGTAATTGTTTCTTAAAATCATTAGATGGCAGTGATTTCAAGCAAGTTATTATTTCAAATGAAAATAATCATTTTGCAGATGTGGATAAATATTTACATTTATAATTCTCTTTTGTTCTTCCATGTCCCATATAATGTTGGTGCTTGCAGCTTTTTACCACTATTATTATGTTTCAACCAAGATTCTTGATCTAATAATTGTCATAGCCTATGAGAGAATTTGATTTCACAGCTAAGAGTGAGAAAACGTTATATTTCTAGCTTCTGTAAGCACTAAGAAGGGAAAATAGATTAAATTGAAATCTACATGTTAGCCAAGTCTAGAGCATATCATGTTGGCAGTCGACGAATTCATTTCTCTGACCAGACACACACACACACACACACACACACACACACACACACACACACAGTGAGAGGAGCGGCAGGCAGGCAAACATACTGGACAGACCCATTCAAGCAAGAATAGGAACCTCACAGTCTCCGTAGACCCTCCATAAAGCCTCTCCTGGGACTGTGAGAATGTCCGTCCCAGGAATTTCTCTTCTGCTACACAGAAAGCAGACTTACCTTTCAGTTTCTCTCCAACGGGGATAGGATGGCGAGTAGGGTCACACAGTCCACCCTTGCCCTGGGCTACCAATCCACTTCCTCCATTTCCGCCAGCCTGGAGGTCGGCCTGCCGGTGTGAGCGCGGGACCTCCAAGGCCCACCTCCGTTCGGCCAAATCACTATCCAGGACCAGAACCCCAAACATACAGGTGCGGCCTCTGTCCCTCACAGGCCCTCTCCTGGAGCCATGGCCCGCCTTCCTTGCCATAGCCAATCCTCCTCAGGGCCAGCCAGGCCAGCAGGCCTCAGGACTACAAGTGGTCTTTCCAATGTCAGAATCCCAAAGCCAGCGTGTTCCCTCAATTGGCGTGCGCCCTCAGGGCGCCTTGGGACTCGCAGTTTGGACAGAAGCAGCCATGATGTGCCAGGCGGCCTGTGCGACCAGTCTCCATGGTGCTGGGGTGAGGGTGAGGGGAGAACCCGAGTCTTTTCCGGCGTCCAGTTCCTGTCAGAGGTGGCGGAGGCAGGAAGATTTCCTAGCCGTGTAGACCCTGAGAGACAGGCCCCAGGTCCCTTCTTCCCCCCTCCACTGCCTTCTGGGGAATCTCTGAGGGGCCGATAGAGCAGTCGCGCCAGGCTGTAAGAGGCGGGCTGCAGCTGGCGCCGGTCCCGGCGACGGCCACAGCGTGGCAGCAGCGAGTCCCCGACTCGGTCGCAATAAATAATCTGCCCGCCGCAGCCGCAGTCAGGCAGCCGGCGGCCCTACCATGCAAATTCGCCGCTTTATCTGCCCCAAGCGCATCCACCGCGCGGGCGAACGACCCAAACATCTACACATCTACTTTTAAATTATCCAATGCATGCCAAAGTATCTCAAAACGGAAAAACAACAAAAGCAAAGATAAAATAAATAAAAAGAATTAAAGCCCAGAACCTCGGGATTGATTCTTGTCGCTGTCCCGGGAGCTCCCTGGGGCAAATCTGGGCCGAAGCGCACCAACTGAGCCGCAGATCGTATCACCGCGCTAGGCAAAGCTACCACTTGCAGACCCTCAGTACCTCCCCCGCGACTAGGTCCACAGTATTCTCCCTGCTAGTGGGAGGTGGGGCTAGTGGACGCCAGACCTGTGCCGAGGTGGGTTGGGGGTTCCCGCTATTGCCAAGACTCGGTTTGCATCCTTCCTTCAATCTTAACTGCAGGGCCCCTGCCACCCTCACTAACACCACAACGTTTTTGTTTTTTGCAACGAAATGCCCCACCGAGCAACAACCAGACAATTAACCCCATCCTCTCCTCCAACACAGAATTCCACTCATCCACCTATTCCCTCTCTCAGCGCTTCAGACACCTCTCATCGGAAAACCGGGAAAGGATGCAGGCAATCTGCGGAGAACTCTGGCTGAATTAGTAAGTTCCTTTCTCCCTGAAACCAATTTCTATGGAATAGAAAGTACTGTTTTGATGCCTCTGGGTTAACTTATTTTGCCCTCATCTCTTCCCACCTTCCCGGATTGGGAACTATCTCATTGTTGGAGAATTCCATCGAACCAATTGGGCCATGAATGAAAAAACAAAAATATCCAAACCGAGGGGCTGGCAGGAAACACAGAGCGTGGGGTCAGTGGAGAAAGGGAGAGAAGACCCCAGTGCTGCTGCCGGGAACACGGGGACGATGGGAAGGTGTCACAATGGGAAAGTGGCATTAACTGCCATTTACTGCCATGATGAGCCAGGAAATGGAGAAAGAGAGTGGTGTTTGTGGTGGTGTTTGGTGTGTGTGTGTGTGTGTGAGAGAGAGAGAGAGAGAGAGAGAGAGACTATGGGCAATGGTGGGTAATGCAGGCGAGTGTGAACAGTAATGGGTGAGGGTGGGCATTGCCCCTCTTCAAAGCCGTGCTTGTTGCCCTCTTTCACCCTACCTCACCACCTTTGCTCCTGTCTCCTCCCCACATGTCTCACCTTCAGATGGCGGCTCCCAGAAGCTCCTGCTCCTCTGACAGCTGTCGCTTGGGCAGCCCCGGAGACGAATTGTCCTCCTTCCTGGTGCCAGAGGACGCAGGAAATTAGCCAGGTTGCGAGTTGCAAAGCGGCCTCCGCGGCGCCAGGACCTGGGCGCGCCCCACCTCCAGCCGGAGCAGCCTGGGCAGGCCTGGCCTGGGCTTCCCTTTGCTCGCCATCGTGGGACAAAGCGCGGACCAGCGGGGACTGGAAGGCAGAGCTCCGAAGCAGGCAGGATGGAGCGGAGCAAAAGAATGCGGCTCTATTCTCGCAAGGGAAATTATAAAAAAGTTCATGTTCACGGTTCCTATCCACATGACCGACAGCGGCCAATGGAAGGGCCGAACAACTCATAAAGTTGTATTGCAAAGTTGTAAATTTTCATAAACAACAACGGATTTATGACCCTTTCCCCATCACTAAGAGGAGGCAGCTCTTACACCGGCGCCATCTTACCACCGAGGCGGCCCCTACTTGGGGCCGCAGGTTTTACAGAACATTCTGAGCCGGGTTTTATTAAAAAAGCTCTAAGAATCTGGCCCCACCCGGGCAGGAGAGAGAATGGAGGTCTTCGCTGGCAGAGCTCAAGATGCTCTGTGCTGCGCTTACTGCCCCTTAGGTCTCCGCTCCTTCCCCAACACCGAGATGCCCCTGCGGAGGCTGCGCAGCCAGATTTGCGGCTCCCGCTCCTCTCTGAATCCCTCTGCTACAATGCTAAACCCTAGGGCGCCTTCAGCCTCTTCTAAAAGCAGAGTGGAGGTGCTGCAGTAGAGACCCTGAATCCCGTTTCCTATCCTGGGGCTGGGTCAGAGGGTGTACAGAATCCAGAGATCAGTTGTAGGATAGGTAATGTCCCTTTCCGAGTCTGCTCCACATCCTCAGAGGAGAGGGTGGATTTAGAATTCTCTTAGGGAATTTATGGAGTTTTTAAGGGAGGTTCATAGAACATAATGAATCGGTCATAGATTCCGTTTTCAAGGGATCTTCTTCACACACAGAAACCAGACAAAAGTCTCTACAAAGGGATATACAATTATGGACACAGGGAAATGTGTACATTCAACTACAGACACGGGAAAATGTGCAATTATGGACACAGAAATAAGCACACAATTATGGGCACAGATACACACATAATTGTGGATACAGAAATTCACACAATTATGAAATTATATGAAAATATACACAAGCATATATATAGAAAGCATACAAGCAAAAATAGGCACATGAATACTCACACAAAAACATACACATGCATACTCACACATAAAACAAATACACATGACACACATATACACTAATACATGTACACCCAACATTTGGATCCAAGGATAGTCCCTCCAATTTTTGCTTCCCCATTGCCACCCTGGGCAAACAGGCATACCCAGGGCTTTGCCTTCAGCTATAGCCACTTCTTCTTCTCCCCAACCCTTTGGATAAAGTAGTCCATGTTTCTTTGTCACCAAGCATCTTTATTTTGTTACATAAAACATGATTAGCTGGGCTGGGAAGCATGTCTTCCCTGAACCCCACGCTGGAGCTAAGGGGGACACAAGACAACACAGGAGATGAAAGGCATCAGGGAGGACATCGGGCCTCCCAGCCACTACAGAGTTAGACAACACACCATGCTACAAAGTCACCCCATTAACACATCCTTTCCAAGTCAAGACATTCCCCTGTAAATGAGCTCCACGACTATAGAAATGACAAAAAAACACTCATTCAAATATACAGAATTTGCCATTGTAGGAAAAATCAGGGTGTACATATTTGACATGGCTGAACAGTAGGACACAGGGGCTAGGGAAGAGGACAGGGAGGCTGGGAGCATCTCTGCAATTCTATGAAGCAGAAGCTAACCCAGAGGTCTGCAGCCATCTCAGGAATGCTTCCCTCCAGAAGTGGGGGTGGTGATGGGCCTGAACTTGGGGTGCCCAAGCCAGAGAAAGAAGGATTCTAGGTTGCAGCACATAGTATGCTTTGGAATAAATATATTATTTTTCAATTTAAATAGAAGCCAATGCCCTGGTCCCTGGACCCCCATGCCTTCTCAGTGAGGCCTCAAAGGCAGTCCACTGGAAGCAGCAGGGGCCTGGCCTGGGAGAGGCCGGCACCAAATAGCAGGCAAGCCAGCCAGCACAAAATAGGTAGTTTGGGGCTACTAGGTAGTACTGAGAGAATCACCGTTCTTAAGGGTATAGGGGGTGGTGCTGGGTGTCTGCCAGTGTTGGAGGGGGCTTCCTGGGAGTGGAGGCCCACTGGGGCTGGGCCCATAGGTAGTTTGGGGGTTGCCTCTCAAGGAGGCCTGTGCTAGGTAGTATTTTGGCCATGCCAGAGCCAAGCGCTGGCCTTTGGGGTATATGTTGGGATCCTCAGAGGCAGAGAGGATCCCAAGGCGACCTAGTCTTGGTGGTCACTCAGTCCAGAAAAGTTGGGAACTAGGGTGGGTGATGGGGAGGGTGGGATGCGGGTTGGAGTCGGGTGGTTTTTTTTTTTTTTAACATTTTCTTTTTATTTTTCCCATTTTTGTAAATAAAACCAGTGAGTTTCTTAAAGACGCCTTTCTGACTGTCCAGTGCAGCCAGGGCCCCAGTTTGGCCCCTCATTCCTCCTCCTCTTCATCCTCCTCTTCGTCTTCCTCCTCCTCCTCGGCCTTATCTGCGGCAGCCGCAGCAGCAGCAGCGGAGGGCACTGCACCTTCAGGGGCCGCAGTGGGGGATGGACCCTCGTCCTTATGTTCTTTCTTCCACTTCATGCGGCGGTTCTGGAACCAGATCTTGATCTGGCGCTCAGTGAGGCAGAGCGCGTGGGCGATCTCAATGCGGCGGCGCCGCGTCAGGTAGCGATTGAAGTGGAACTCCTTCTCCAGCTCCAGCGTCTGGTAGCGCGTGTAGGTCTGGCGGCCTCGCTTCCTGTCGGGTCCTAAGTTGAAATGCAGACACATAGACAGACAAGTAGATAGGGACATGGACAGAAAAGTGCTTTAGCCAGGCTACTATCCCAGAGCCTGCACCGTCTTCCTTGCCCAGACCGCGCAACCGGCTCTGCCCCGCAACCGAGAAGGGAACAGGGGGAGGAAAGGGAGTGTTAGCAGAAGGCACCAACTGTGGTGCCAGACGCGTAGGCAGTTCTGTAAGGAGCAAAGGCACAGAATCCCTACTTTACAACCGACCTTTCCAGCCGGCTACGCTTCCACAATGTCCTGGTTCCCCCTGACAAAGGGAAATTGTAAATATGGAGTGTGGGCAAGTGGGAGCCGCTGCATTTTTGCCATTCAAAGGCAAGCTCCTCCGCTCCCCAGCCTTGCTAGACAAGTGGTCCCTCCTCAGCAGCCCTCACCGCTGTCTGCAGACCTTCCTAGGGCACTCTGACCCTCTCTCCCAGTTCCTTTCTGGCCCACGTCTTGAAATGGCCCCTGGCACAGTGATGGGTGAGAGGCCCCCAGAGAGACTTGACTCTCTCTGCCTTTGAGAAAGAAAAGCCAAGCAGAACGGAATAGGAGGGAGAGAAAAAGAATAACGGGAGGGAGGAAAGAGGAGAGAGGAGGGAGAGGGAGAGGGAAAATAGCGAACAAACAATGTTAAAATTTCAAGGCAAAGGGAGTTAAATAAATTTACGAGGATTGAACCCATTAATTGGGCCATAAAAAGTTTTATGAGCCTCATTTACATACAATACTATGGGCTCTCCACGCAATGGCGCCTCAGCTCTAATTAAAACCAGAAAGGCAGCGCCACTGGGAGTCATGGGGCCGCCGGCGCACAGCCGCCTGGCTCCGCTCTCTCCGACCCCGCGCTACCAAGCGCCGAGCTCCCGGCTACCTCTCCGCCCGCCCCGCCTGGTGGCTGCGCCTACCTGAAGACCGCATCCAGGGGTAGATGCGGAAATTGGCCTCGGCAGGGCCGTGCAGCGCGCCCTCGTCTGCCTTGTCGCAGGCGCCTTTGGCGAGGTCACTGCAGAGCCCGGGGATGTTTTGGTCGTAGGAGGCGCAGGGCAGGTTGCCGTAGGCGTCGGCGCCCAGGCCGTAGCCCGATGCGAAGGGGCTCTGATAGAGGGGGCTGTTGACATTGTATAAGCCCGGTACCGTAGAGGCGAAGGCGCCGGCGCCCGCCCCGTAGCCGCTTCTCTGCGAGTTGGGCGCAAAGGAGCAAGAAGTAGGTTCGGCATTTTGGAACAGAGAAGCCCCCGCCGTATATTTGCTAAAAAGCGCGTTCACATAATACGAAGAACTCATAATTTTGACCTGTGATTTGTTGTCCGGCAGCTTTCAGTGTCGGTTTTACGAGGTAGCGTGATATATGATAACATTACACCCCCAGATTTACACCAAACCCCATTTTCTTTTGGACGGAGCCTGCAGCAGCACGTGACCGCCCACATGACCGCCTCCGCCAATCTCAGCAGCCCTCACAGGTGGTCTCGCTCCGCGGGACCCGCGGCCGCCTAGAATGGAAGGGGAAGAGGCTCAAATATTCGGCCGGCCAACGAATCTGCCCGCGTCAGGCGGGCCTGGAGCACCCTGTGAAAAAGGACCTCGAGTCTCAGCAAGAGCATCCAGCTGGCCGCCAACTCAGGCGCTGAGCCTGCAGACTCTGGGCAGTGTCCGTGCAGCACAGTTCCTCATACTTAGTAGCGAACCCCAGATCAGCCGTGAGGATCTTCCCTGGCCATCTTCTGTCTGCTGAACCAGTCCCTGGAGGGTCTCTGCACTCTGCTCACCCGCCCACCCTATGGCCTCAAAGGCAGGTCTGGGCTACCGGCAGATGTACTCTGTCCAGGTCTTTATCATGTTCGGTGGGCGACAGGCCAGATTTAAACTCCGATCCACACCCGGCAGGCGCAGCGTCGCTTACAGCTGCAGAGAGAATGCCACCGCAAACTGGGACCATGTGGTTCGAATAAACTCAACCTCTCCCAGCTTCCTTTCCTTAATCGGCAGTGCACAGTTTATCCGAACTAAAGGAAGCAGTGAAATATTTATCTATTAATGAGCCTCATTTGCCAACAGATTTATTAGCATGAGGTTCTCCTCCCTCCTCCTGGACACCAGGGCCCTGCAGGCTCTGTGCTTTCACTCCTGGGCACCTGGCTGGCCTCCGGCAAACCAATAAATGGTTTAACACTCCTTTGTCCTTCCCACAACCCCTGGTCCCCTCCCTGGCTCACTGAGGAACTGGTTCTCTCCCGTTCAGCGTGGAGGAACCTTGACCCCACCACACACCTTTCCAGGCAGCCTTCACCCTAGCCAACCCTGGGCCTCCACCTTATGGTTCCAGATGCCTGGGAACAGTAAATGCTTTAGAGCCGCTTTGGACAGGAGAGGGGATCCAGGCATCTGGGGACTGCAGCCCATTGTGGACCCTCATTTCTTTAGGAGACAACAAAAACAAATAGGGAAGACTTCCTCAAAGGCCACCCAGCTCTGGTAGCTTTACGTTTCAAGTACCCAGCTCACAGAAAGCTGAGTGCACAACAGTCTACTTCCTCTAATTTAGACCTTCAGCCCAGGGTTCCTACCTTCCCTGTCCTGCTGGGCTGTTGGATCAGCTGAAGCCCCTGCGGCCCACTGTTCTGCGGAGGATGATTGGGCTAACCCTTCCTCTAAACGCCTCATAAACTGCCCAGGCCGCACTGGAAGCCTGGCCACCTTTTACTGCCCAGCTCGATTGCACACCATAAACCCAACCTCACAATGGAATTGCTCCGGAAATTCTCCTCTAAATTATAGAGTTTGGTTCTTTGTGTACAAAGCACTCCTCATCAGTTTTAGAGGGTCCAGGTTGCCCCCCATTCACATCACCCTTTCAGGGGATCCTGGGGGCACAAAAGGCAGTAGTATAGTTCAAATCCTGATTTAAACTATACTACTTTGGCCCAGAAAAGGGCTCATACTTGGGTGGGGAAGGCAGGGGCAGGTGGGCTCTGGGGTCTCCCTGGGGGTATAGATAATCTAGAGGGACAATATCCGGGAATGCCCTTTATGGTGGATCAGGATGATATGGAGTCGCAGAATGTCCGATGGGATGTGAAGGGCGTAATACAGGAAGAAAAAAATTCCAGATAACAACAGCTTCTGAGGGAGAAATTAAAACCTAAGAAAGCTAAAGGAAGACGAAGCAAACAAGAAGAGTAGGAGATCAAAGAGGCAGAATTAGACGGCTTTAGACCAATAAATTGTTCCTCGGGTGACAGAGCAAGACGCAAAGAAAAAGACCTGGCCCTGCCACAGCAGTCTGTCTAGACTCAGCCAGCTGGAATGGCTGAAAGATATGGCCTTTAAAGCAGAACCTGCCCTAGGTAGGGCGATCCAACAGGCCGGGTGGGGAATGATTCCAGGGAGTGCAGGAAGGAACTCACCCGCCTCAAGGAAGAGCTGTGTGCCAGCTCTACACGTCTATCTCTGCCCTAGGTTGGCCTCGGCTGCAACCCATGGGTCCTGACTGGACGTTCAGCTTCTCTCCTTAGGACAAGGAGAATCCAGATGCTGCCTGTAAGGCCTAGGTTCTTCTGGGCCCAAGTCAGTCAACTGAGTCACTCCTGCTAGTACCTCAACCTCCCTTTACTTTCTGGACTTTGTCCTCCTGCCTCCTGTGGTGGATTTTAAAACGAAAACGGCCCGACAAAAGGAGGTTTTCACTAAAAACTATTTAATCATGGGTTCTTAAGCCATTGGTTCCCTACTTATTTGACTAAAAAAAATGCAAATGCCCTGGGTTATGTGTAAGTATAATCATGGAAATATTTGTGGATGCGCGGCCTGGAACAGGCCCTTGTAGGCAGGTTTCTGATCACTTGAATTGATTATCTTTAGGTCATTTTCCGCTTTTATCTTGAAGCTAGCTTCTTACCTACTGTCTGTTTCCCATTTCTTGTTAACAATAGTCCTGAACATTTAAATCCAGTTAAATACATAAGCCCAGCTCTCGGCAGCGAATGGCGCAGAGAGTTAGCAGAGTCAGGAAGCGATTTGCTTCTCTAAATGCTTCCACCCGCGCCCCTCGCCTCCGTCCTGCATTCAGTAAGATGTCCCTGGCCAGGGCACAGGGACAGACTCATCCCCGACGCGATGCGTGCAAATGAGCTCTGACTGGTGCAGAATCTTGTCTGGGCGAAGACCCGCTGTGGGAAGCAGCTCTCAGGCAGCGGAGAAGAACAGCTTCCCAGCCACCAGCCCGCCAAGGGCAAGGAGGCTCTACTCGAGCTGGGCAGTTGTCGAGGTCTCTGAGACTTTGGGAGGCCTGCACTTACCTGGATCCTCTGTGGTCGGTGGAGAGAAGCGGTCGCAATTGATTTGTGACTTCATTTATTTGTAGTTACAGAAATCGAGCTTTCTATCTGCAGTTTTGAATACACGGCCACGGGTCACTCTCGCGGAAGCTATAAACCCCTTCTTATAATCGGATGCTGTGAAAAAGTATGTATTTTATACAGAAATATAATGAAGATGTAACTTCTAATACTAACGTGTGTATATAGACAGGGAAAAAAGAGAAATAGAAAAAGCTAGTGAGGCAAACCCCAAGTAGAAACGTCAGCCAAAACCCAGTCCCCAGTTTTACGGCATGTTCAGCGAGGAGATGCAGGTCGTAAACATTTTGTGGGCTTGGCAGAGACTATTACAATCCCAAATAAATGCACCGCCCAGAAGTGTTCACAGGGCTCTGTGGTGCTTCGAAAAATTCGATTTGCTTTTGTGTTTTCCCTCCGAAACCATTCTACACCCGTGGCTGATCCTCCCATCCGGACTATGGGCGGCCTTTGCAGAGGCTTCGAAGCATGTTCTCCACCTAGCATAGGGATAGAGTGGGCATGGATTGGGGTCCCTTCCTTTTGGCCTGCTCAGCGGGGACGCCAGAGTAATCTATGCACTTAAAGCTAAGGAAATACCGCAGCCAGAGAAAGTAAGGGATGTTTCCACGACGTGCGCACCAATTCTGGAGCTTGGATAATATTATAATTGTTTTAAACATCACATTTATTTCAGAACAAATAGTTCCTGGTGTGTTCCGCAAGGTTTCTCTTCCCAAGCAACTCCCAGCTAATCTACACTAGACATTTACCACTAGACATTTATGTTCACGCCCAATTTTCACCCGCCTAATTTTATTGTCATGTATTCAAACCGGCCGAATCCCGGGGTCCCGGCTTTCTTCGGTGCTGGCTTTCTGGGTCCTGAACCCGGCCCTGAACCATCGCGCAGGTTTCGGGTGTCTCCCGGGCTTCCGGGGAACCCGTGGTTTACGGTGTGCCCCCTCTGCATTTCCTCTGCACACCCTCTGCGGGGTTATCAGGTCGGAGGGCTGTAGACGTTAGTCCCTGCGTCCGGCCGCGGGTAAGCCAGGTTCCCCGCGCGTCTCGCTGCCCCGAGGCCTGTGCTGGGTTGAGGGCGATGACCCTGGAGCCGTACCCGCACAGGGAGCCGCAGCCCCGAAGCGCGGCGCCCTTGGGATGGGGCCTAAGAGGCTCGGCTCGAGTGGTGAGAGTCAGACAAGCTCCCACCGCATGCTTGCTTCCCAGGAAGGCTTCCAGCCTGGCATGAGTAGCACCGATAATATATGACTGTTGTCCACTCAAATCTGGGGCTCCCATTCTAGAAAGGCTCGCGTCAAGTCGACATCTTAGGAGCTTCCCAGGGGCGCGGCGGCCGGAGATGGCGGCGCAAGCACCTCTTTGGTGGAGCCACACTGCCATCTGCTGGCCTTACCTTGGCACTGCAGCCCCCAAAGCCCTGGCCAGCCTGAACTTCGGCCATCGCTTCTGCGGTCCACACAACGCCCCATTCCCAAGGGCGGGGCGAGGACCCAGTCCTGGGCGGGGGAGGGGTGGCGCGTGGGGCCTGGAATCTACGCCGCGGAGCGGATAACGCCCATAAAAGAGAGCTGTTTCCGCAACCGCTTTATCGGCGGCAGACAGAGCAAACAAATGAAAGGGCTTTGGTGGAATATCCTAATTGGGGCTGGACAGTTGTAAACTCATTAAGGACCGAATTCCAGACAGTTCGCAGACCCGGCCTTTATGGCACACCCTTACTGCCCATTCTTTGAAGTTCCTTCTGTCTGCAACAACAGAGGGCGTCCCAACTTGGCGGCGGGCTGGGCATGAGGATGGGGGTGGGGGTGAGGGGACACTCCATCCACTCGCGCCTGGTTCCTCTTTCACGCTTCGGAACACCGTCAACTTTGCCGGAGTCGCGGAGGGTGGGGGCAGGGTGAGAGAAGAAAAGAGGGGAGCGAGGATGAACCCTCTGGCCACATCTGGAAAGCGCTTGGGCCTCCGAAGTTGTGGCCGTTCCCTCCGCAGCCCTTTACACCCCATAAACGGTAACAGCCCTCATTTTCTTTTATGGCGCTTCGGGGCTCCTCGGTTGCCTGGGCCCTGCCGCTGCCAGGACTTGTACTCGGGAGGGGCTTGTAGGGCAGGATGCAGATTCTCCCGGGCCTGGCTGCCGGGACGCAGCGGGGAAAGTGCGCAGGCCTTGGATCCCGCGCAAGTCTCCAGCTGCGTGCGCCGGCCGCCACGTTGGCCGGTGGGGCTTGCTTTACCCTCCTCAGAGCCTCCCTAGGAGGCGGGCCCTGTGGGTCTTGTGCTCCCCCCACTCCTCCCACCTTGCAAGGAAAGGCCTCAGGCGGCTCGGTGGACCCGGGTTTGGGAAATTTGTTGGGGCGCGGAGATGAAAAAGGGGCCTTTCCACCACTACTGGCCAGAGATCCCCAGGCCTCGGCCCAGCTTGTCCGAGGTTCCCTGCGGTCCTGCGAATAGACACAAGGACGCGAGGTGAGGCCTTGTGTTTTTCCAGGCTTCTGCCTCTACTTGCGCTACCTGGCAGCTGGCTAGGTTGGGAGAGCTTAGGCCGCCTTGACTGGGATGCTGCACGTCTCAGCTTCCAACGCAGGCTAGAGGCAAAATTAGGGATCTCCTTCCCCCACACCCCTAACCTGGCCCCCATTCAAAGACTACCCAGGTTTCCCAGCCGCGGAGAAGGTGCAAAGAGCAGACCCGCAAAAATAAAAAATAAAAAATAAAAAAATAGAAAAGAATCAATATATTTTATTTGGCAAAAAGTTAAATATCTCAACACAATAATTTGGTCAGTAGGCCTTGAGGTAACTATTGCAAAATATACAGTGTATGTTCAGCCTGATGGCAAACCCAGATTATTCAAGGATACAAATCTACAGTAGCCCAATGGCGGTTTTGTGGTGTATAATTTATTATCAATAAAATTAACTTCATTACAATAAGCATTTTCCCCCAATTAAAATTAAGCATAAACCATAGGTAGTAACCTTCTGCACATATGTATAGCTCCGAATTTCCTCACTGTTCCTCTGGTGCAAAAACAATATTCAAGCTTGTCTGATTATGAACTTTTTCTTTAATATATAGATTATATGTACAATGAACAAGACTATAAAGCATATGTAGAGACTAAAATGCCCACATTTCGAAAGTGGTGAAATCATTAATCTATGCATCATGAAGAACCTCCCCCCCCTTTTAAAACTTTTATTTCACTGGGAAATCCTTACAGCTAGTTTACAATCATAGGTTAACAGCCTAGTTATACAGAAGACGTATTCCACTACAGAGCTATACTCTATGCAATTGTTATCTCCCTCATAAACAACCTGAGTTCAAATTGAATTCTAGCTTCCACAATCACAATGGGTGCATCACCCAGCACAGAAGTTTGAGTCACAAAACATAATTACCACAATAAAACACAGTGTTCAAGTATCTAGGCAGAGCGATCTGCCGCACAAAGAGCAAATTAAATTAACTACACAGACTAAAAACTATACAGCCCGCCGTCAACAGTTGTGCATTATAAAAAGGTAGTTTTTCATTTTGTTTTAAGTCAGGAACAGGTAGATTTTAAAAATATATACAAGCTAGCACACACAGCCATCAGCGCTAATGCTCTCCCCCCTTTTGTCTTATAGAAAATGGAAAGCTTACAATACCTCCTCCATCAAAGCTGCAGGCCTAGAAGCCAGCCTGAGCAGGGTTTGCCAGGGGGGAGATGAGGCCTGGGGTTTTAGAGCCGCTTTGTGCAGGGTGGTGGAGGCTGGGGTTGGGGGAGAGCAGGGACAGGGGGACAAGCAGTCCTTTCTCTTTTTTTCTAGCTCATCTCTTTTCCAAATGAACCCAAATGGCATCACTCGTCTTTTGCTCTGTCCTTGTTGATTTTCTTCATTTTCATTCTGCGATTCTGGAACCAGATCTTGACCTGCCTCTCGGTGAGGTTAAGCAGTCGGGCCACCTCATACCTGCGGTCCCTGGTGAGGTACATGTTGAATAGAAACTCTTTCTCCAGTTCCAGCGTCTGGTGTTTGGTATAGGGACAGCGCTTCTTCCGCGTGGAGCGCGCGTGAAGCCAGTTGGCGGCCGGGTTATCTGCGGGGGAGAGAGACACTGGGTTTAGAAGGAGAAGCACCCTTGCCTGGTGCGAGGGAGCCTCCTGGGTCTCTGGTCGAAATGCAGGACGCTGCTGAATTGCTTAGGGAAGGCAGCCCAGCTTCGGACACAATGGAACCCTGGCAGACAGACGCACGGACGGTCACTTACAATTGCCCGCAGTAAAACCTCCACTCCTCCCTCCCCTCCGCCGCCCTCCTTTCTCCCCTATCCTTCTGTCCCTGCCTCTTCTTCCCATTCTTTGCACATTGTAAGAGTGAAATTTAGAAACAGATCTCCTTTTTGGCCACGCAGAGGGAAACGACGCTGTGTTTGTGTAGCAAGATTTACATTGCTTTTCTCTCACTAATTCTGTCTTTCCTTCCCCAGCTTTCCCTCTCCTCTCCCCACTTATTTGACCTTCCTGGAAGGCCGTGAGAGCTAGGCCAGCCGGCCGGGTGCCCCAACGCCTTTAATCACGTCTCCAGCTTATTTGAATAATCTGGAAAGGGGACCCTTGCGGCTCGATCTCCCGCAGCCTCATCCTAGGCAGGATTTACGCCGCCACCGGCTGAAGGCAAAAAGTGGATGGAATCGACCGTCCCGGGTCAGGTTGCCCGGCTGCCGCTGCTGCCGCCGCTCACGAACAATCTAGCTGTACAAAAGACTCTCTCCGCGGCGCTGCTTTCGAAGAACGGCCCAAAGTAGCTCTGTCCTGGGCTTGGGCAGCCTAGGAGAGGGGCGGCGGGTCTTGGCTCGGCCTGTAGCGCCCGCCCCGCCCCCTCTCGCTGCAGCAGCCTCCTCCCCTTTCCCCAGCCCTGCAGGCCTGCTCGTCAGTTCTGTGGAGTTGGGGCCCCATCTGAGGTGTCCCAAACACCAACTTCTGGTTCCCAGCTCAGGAGGTTCCCAGCGAGGACGAAGGCAGACTCGAAAGAAAGCTGACGGGCCAGCAGATCCGGGTGGCCGGCGTGGAGGCAGCGGCTGATTTGGAGAAGACACTTACTGGGATCGATGGGGGGCTTGTCTCCGCCGCTCTCATTCTCAGCATTGTTTTCCGAGTAGGCGCCTTCGCTGGATTGTTTTTCTCTATCAACTGGAGGAGAACCACAAGTATAGTCAGTCAGGGACAAAGTGTGAGTGTCAAGCGTGGGACAGTCACCCCTTCTGGCCGACAGCGGTTCAGGTTTAATGCCATAAGGCCGACTGGAGGGCAAGCCCGCGAAGGAGAGTGCACCGGGCGTGGGCTCCAGCCAGGAGCGCATGTACCTGCCGTCTGGCGCCGACGCTGCCACGGGCGCCTGGGTGTGCACGTAGGGGTGGTGGTGATGGTGGTGGTGATACACTGCAGCCGGCACGGCGTTGGCGCCCGCCGCGTGCACCGGGTTCCACGAGGCGCCGAAAACCGCCGCCTTGGACTGGAAGCTGCACGGACTGAAGTCGGGGTGCTCGGCCAGTGCCGCCGCCTGCCGTGGGGGCTGGCTCAGAGCCCCTGGCGCATAGCGGCTAGCACTCAGCTCGTCGGCCGCCTCAGTGCCCAACAGGAACGAGTCCACATAGTAGTTGCCCAGAGCCCCGGTGGTGGCCATTGCCGTGTCCCGCGCCTGGCCTGCCCGGCCCGACCCGCGGAAATTATGAAACTGCAGATTTCATGTAACAACTTGGTGGCACCAAGGGGGAAGTACAGTCACCTAATAAGTTGCCGGCGCCGGCGCCCCCATTGGCCACGCGCGTCACGTGTCCGCCCGGCAGAACAATAACGCGTAAATCACTCCGCACGCTATTAATGGCTCGGTGTTTTGCAGTCATAATTTTTATAGCAAAAGCCATATGTTTTTATGCAAAGGGATCACGCCGCTCCATGATCGGGTTTGTTTTAATTGTGGCCAACGAAGATTAAAAGATCAAATCTGGCCTTGCCTCTGTACTCTCCCCTGCCCCCCTCCCGACACACACTTCTTAAGCGGACTATTTTATATCACAATTAATCACGCCATCAGGAAGGCGCGGGTCCTGCATGCGACTGCGGCCAGAGGAACCCCTCACATAAAATTAGACAATAATTGAAGCCATAAAAAAGCAGCCAAATCGCATTCTCGCTCTACTGTATTTAAATCTATATTTATGATATTTCATAAGGAGTTATTGTTTCAGAAGCCACACAGGCTGGTTGGGAAGTCGGGAACGACCAACAGATTCGTTTGCCTCGCTGTGGCTCCCCGCTGTAAAAATTTACGAGGACTTGGAAAGGTTAAATTAGACTGTTGTGTTTGGTTGGCGAGCTCCCTGTAAATAATCCCTGAGGTCCTCGGGAGTTTTTCCCCTGGCCGGCTGCGAAAAGCCAAATCCAGCGCAGTATGGGTCCCAAGTAGAGTAGTCACTGGCCGCTGCCAGAGCGCGCCCAGCAGGGACTGGCTATCTAGGGGGGAACCATCAACCAGCCTGCGGTAAAGAAGAGCCTAGCACCCAGACAGCTCCCAAGTTCGTCCTTGTTCCATGGAGGAGCTGGCAGTGAGGGAACAACCAACTACCACAAGGTGAAGCGTTTGAGAGCCTGGTTGTGCAGCGCTAGGCCCCTGACCAGGACCCTGCAGCATACTCCTTCACCCAGCGCGTCCTGCACCTCTTCATCTGGGATTCGCCATCCCTGGGCGGAGGCGGCTAGCGACCTGGTCCTATGCTGTATTCTCCAAGGCCCTAAAGCTGAAGTCTGAAAGCTGGTTAAAAGACGCCAGACAGCATCAATAGAAGGCGAGTTCGGCTTGCTAAAAGGCAGTTCCGCCTAAGAGATACAGCGGTTCCCGTGACTGGGAAGCCCGCACTGGAGTAAAGGGTCCTGCGCCCAGTATGAATGCCCTTCAGGGATCCTTTCTTCTCTCCCTTTTGGCCACCTTGATTACCCACGGAACCCAGTAACTTTACAGTTACAAGGCCGAAAGCAAGGCGGCCGCAGCTCAAGTCCAGGACTAGAAATTAAAACGGGGCATCAGGCATGGGGGCATTGACTTTAATCCCATCCTTTGACCTGATCAAATTGGGGAGATTGTTTCTCACACCCTGGAGTCTTTGGGGGTGGGGTGAAAGCAAATGAAAAGGCCGTAGCCTCTTTTGTTAATTGGAAGAAAAGGAAAAAGCAAAAACCCACTCCAATTCCAAACAGAAAGCGACTCCTAAAAGTGGGGTAATTAAATTCACGTGTGAACACTGTGCTTGCAAGTGTGTTTCTCATTAGTCCACTTCGCTGGCAGCGAGGCTGGCGACCTCAGGCATTTATTTCTCTCTTTTTGCCTTCATTCTTACCAAAAGTTCGAGTAACACCCCCCCCCCAAAAAAAACCCCACCACATCATGAACATATCCCTATCCTTAGCGGCCGAGACCCTCAAATGCTAGACTCTACCGGGAGGGAAGCTGCGAAGCCACTCAGAAACGACCGACCGTGCGCCCCTTCCTCTGCCTGCGCTCAGGGAAGAGGAAGGTGGCCTACACAATGAACTCCGACGTGGGCTGTCCTGGCAGCCTCAACCCCCTCCCTCCTAATATTTTCCTTTCCCGGTAAATTCCTCCGCGTCATCCCCACCCCCATCACAACCCAAGGTGTCCTAAGTATCCCACAGTCCACGAAGACGCTGAGATTTTCCACTGAAAATATTAACTTTGAAGGAAAACTTTCATCCCTATTTGTAATTATTTGTAAATGGAAGAGCATGCCTGGTTATCCTTTCCGTTTGTTCCCAGAAAAGACACGGATATATTATTAGTACTTTTTAATAAATAAAAAGCTGTTGCTTTAAATAGTCTTATCCCCCAATAGGCGAATTACTAAATAATCATCAGGCATTGAGTGTTAAGCAGCTGTTACTGGTGCCTAAAAGCGGGGGAAATTCACAAAACCAAATACTGGTCCTCTTGAGCCCAGAGGTTTGGAAACAATATTTAGACTTTTGCGCCTGCTTTTATTAAAGGGACTGCATGTCCATAAAGAAATAATAAATGGGTGTAATTACAAACCGCCCCTTCCTGGCTGAGAATTTTCCAAAAACCTTGAAATAAACCTCTGAAATAAATCCAGTACTCTGGTCCGGAAAATAGCAGAGAGAAGTTGAAGGGAACCGGGTGTGCCGGCCTTTCAGATAACAGGTTGGCGGGCCAAGCAATGAAAACAATCCCTGGGCCTCAGCTGAGCTGGTAAGGGAAGTACAGCTCTGTGGGCATTGAGTCTGAAGCCTATATGAATGTATTGGAGGAAAGGGGGATGGATTATTTTCAGTTTTCCGTACTGAGAATGGTCAAAGCTGGTTTTTATCCATAGATTCTAGCTTAGGACAAGGACTTAAGTTTGCATCCTAATGACTCTAGAATTTGGGATTCCTTTCACCTATTTGAACATACTGGCGCTGGGAAGAGTCCTCTCCTCCAGCACCTAGCTGTACAAAGCGTCCAGATCGAACATACTCTGAACCTGATGCCTGCCACTGGCAAGCAAAGTTAAGCTTTCCCAAGCGAGGCTCCCTCATTGCAGTCAAAACCCGAGTGAGTTGGGACCTGCAGGCCTGGCAGAGCCAGCAAGGAACTTCCCGATGGAGCGGAGTGGTCTGGCTCCACCACGCCTGGCTGGGCCTCAGCCCGTGTTCTGGGAGAGGATGGCGAACGCCTCCCTGCCTGGGGTGTAGGCACACAAAGACACCGCGGGTGCCCCCTAATCCGGTCTCCCAGACAGCCAGTTAGCGACCCGCGGAGAAGGAACGCAAGGCCGCCGCCAGCCGGTCGTGATCATAACCGAGGCCTTGTCTGCACAGAGGCACACCAGACCAAACCCACGTCCTCGACAGCCGCCCCACGCAACCCTTCTGCTTCAGACTCCGACCTTCACTTAAGCGTGCAGAGAAAAATAAAACCTCTAGGTTTTTCTCAAGCTAGCCCTCTTTTTCTCCAGAAGGATTTGAAAAGGAGAGTCGGCAGCGAGATTGAGAATCGGATAAAGAAACAGAAGATGAAAGAAAAATAAAGAAAAGGGAAGGAAAAAGAAAGGAGCAAAGAAAAGAAAATGATAAAAGAGGAAGGAGCAAAGGAAGAAGGAAGAAAAGAGACAGAGGGGGCTCCTAGGAGCAGAAGGCGCATTTTCAGAGGGAAGGGTTAAGTGACAAGGCCAGGATCCCAGCCACTGTCCGCCTTTACTACTCCTGTCTCGGCCTGGCTCTCCACTGGCAAAGGGATCTTTCCGGAGCTCACATACTGGATTGGAGTGTGTGTGTTCCAGCCTTGCAAGGGAATGGCGGGGTCCCAGGCCAGGCGCCGGCCTGCAGTAGGGAAAGCTCAGGATGGAAGGTAGCGCCCCTGACCTTGAATGGCCCGGGGCCCAGAATTCTTACCACGCCCCCGGCATCCGCGAAGCAGCGACTAACCTGATGGTACCTGCTCTGGGCCAGGTGTTGTTAGGGGAGTGGTGAGGCCTGCTGGCTGGCACAGCGCTAAGGAAGACAAGAGACTCCTGTGCAGGGAAAGCTGAGGTTGCCACGGCAGGCCTGGCATTACCGGGGCCTTGATGCCCCGCCCGGCCCGGCCCGGCCCGGCCCGGCCCCCACGCGTACAGGTACCTGGAGACGATTTCAACTGAAGTAATGAAGGCAGTGTCGTGCTGTCGAGAGAAAGGTGGATCCCAACAACAGGAAACTACCTAAATCACCGACCAGTTCTGGTGCTGCCCTCGCGGGGCTGCTTCGCCCGCCGCCGCTGCCGCCACCGCCGCTGCCGCCACCGCCGCCACCGCCGCCGCCAAGGAGAGAACCCTGAGATCATGCCTGGACCAGCCCCTTGGCAACCTGCGCCCACCGCTGCCACCGAGTTCCTCGAGCTGCCACAAACCCATCATGGAGGGAGAAGCCACGGGTCCCCAATAAGGTAAGCTTGGGGGAGGGAGAGACAGCGGGAGGGAGCAAGGGAAAGCAAAGGAGAGTGGAAAAAGGAAGGGAGAAGGCGAGAAGAGAGCAGGGAAAGAGCAGTGTGCATGCTGGTTTCCCAAATCTTGCAGCTTCGAGAACCGCCGCTGAGCGGCGGCAGCCTTGGGCAACTCAAAGCGCCAGGGACAGCCCAGAGCCGGGTTCTTTGGCGGAGGCCTCCACGCTCGCTCCCCTCGTCCGCTCGCTCTCCCCCTCTCTCTCTCCCAGCCGCCCGCCCGCCCGGCGAGACGCGCGCTCCCGCGCCCCCTCCCCCCAAACGTCGCCCCCCCCCAACCTCCGGCGAGCAGGAAACGCGTGGCCCTGCCGAGGGCGGCCAGGTGGGGGGGGGGCGTGCTGGGGGAGGGGGCGGCCAGACCTGGGCCCATCTAATCGCACGCATCACTAAGATGCTTTGCGGACCGGGCCTGCTCCCCGGATTTAGGCAAAGGGTCATCTGGGACCTGGGAACCCACAAAATAACTGGCCTTTGCGAGCCTCTCTGGGGCTCCCGAAAGAAATCCTGTTTAGCTTCCGCTGCCTATGCAGCTCCCCTCTCAACTGAAACCACTGGTCCAAGACAGCCACAATCCAGATATACTAGCAAGTCATAAAACTGAACAAAAGCCGACAAACCTTACGGCACCAGGGCTATAGGGCCCAGACAAATTACGACCGTCTAGGTAATATTTAAATAGATGCCTAAAGTAATTGCAGGGGGCTCAGGCTAGTACTCCTGTTGTAAAAGTGGTGGATGGAATAAAGTGGAAGGTGAAGATAAGAAGTAAAAAAAGGAGGTAAAATTAAAAAGCTTCATTCCACAGCTTTTATTCTATAAGAACATAAACATCGTCTTTTTTCCACGCACAGCAGCAATACAATATTAATTTATTCTGATTTAAGATTAGAAGTAAATAGAGCTAGAACTAACATTTATAATAATGATAGAATGCATTTGCTTAAAACATGATTGGCAATTTTTCATAATAATAGACATTTATACAGATTTGTATTTATAGTTTTTCTTTTTCTGCACCTACAGGTTTGACCCTTTTATGCATGTAACTTCACAGTATAAAGGAAATCCAAACAATGTCTCCCTTCTCTAGTTTATTCTGCTTGCCTCAGCCCTCCTAGGCTTCCGTGAATTTCAGAAAGCCACACACACATACAAAAAAAGATGTAAAAAATATAAAATAATAATAACAAACCTCCGCATAATAGGGAGAATTGTGGTGTGCTTTTCTCGGGTGTTACCAGTGGTAACGATTTAATGACAAAAAATCCACCAATTCCACATGTATAAACAAAACTACATTATTTATCAACAGCCAGAAGAAAATGGAAATTCAGAGGTAAATGAAACATTTCAGTCAGGAAATGCAAGACCTTACACAATCTGGAAGAGAAGTTTCCTTCTCTTGGTCATTCTTTTTTCCTTTTTCTTTTAAAGCTGGGATATCTTACAGAGGAAGGAAAAATTAATCATTCTCTTTTTGCTTTTTCAATCAGCCAAAGCCAAGCCCTATTGCCAACCTGCATGTCTATGCCTGTATGCCCTTCTCTTGGCCAATGAAGAAAGGAAGAAGAAAAAAGAAATTCAGGGGCCTGTATCCCCTGATTAAACACAGCCCAGCACTCCAGGCAGGCGTACCCAGTGGCGGCTCCTTGCACCATTGACCTCAGGCCAGACACCTCAGCGCCGACAATGGGACCTCGGTCTTCTGGCTAGGTTTGTCCGAGGTGGGCAGGAAAACAGCTGGAAGGAGGAGGATAGGGGCTATTTCAAGCATTGAGACCCCTAGACAGCAAACCAAGCCTAGTCAGGACTTGACACTTAGGACAGTATCTATCTCGATAGAATTTAGCGCGATATGGCTTTTTCCCCCAGAAAACAAGTAAACCAGCACCAAGCAAACAAAGAAACAAAAAAAGTCAGAACAAACCAGCCCTGCACAGATGTAACGGCCCCGGAGATGGCGAGTGTGGGAGGGTAGAATGGGGCTCCGACACAGGTGCGAGTTCTGGGGAAGAGGCTGAAGACAGAGGGAGGGGACAGGCGCTCTAGAAGCAGAAAAAACCGGCGCCGCCTGGAGCTTCATCAGGAAAAATTAAAGTTGGCTGTGAGCTCCCGGATCCGATTTTCTCGGTTCATTTTCTTCAGTTTCATCCTGCGGTTCTGAAACCAGATTTTCACTTGTCTGTCCGTGAGGTGGACGCTGCGGCTGATCTCTAGGCGCCGCTCTCGAGTAAGGTACATGTTGAACAGAAACTCCTTCTCCAGCTCCAGCGTCTGGTGCTTGGTGTACGGGCAGCGCTTCTTCCGGCCGCTCTTTGCAGTGAGCCAGTTGGCTGCGTTTTCGCCTTTGGAATTGCCTGGCGTTTAAGAGAATACAGAGGGGAAGGTTAAGTCGAGGCCACGCGGACTGCGCGCGGGGGTGAATTCCAGACGTCTTTCCCCTAAGAGGGATGCCCCAAGTCAGAGAAAGAAGGGTTATGCCCCTGTTTGGCTTGCGGAGAACAAGCAGTTCCTCCAAAAGGCAGGGCAAATTGAATGGACCTCCAATCTACATCCACCCTCCCAATTTACATTTTCTTCCACTTTTCCCCCAAACACCTGTTTCAGCATAAAGCTGCCAGGGTACTTGTAGAATGAAAGGCCTGGGAGGGCAGGCTGCACATCTTGAACTTAACGCCATTCTTTTCATCTTGTCTATGGCAGACAAGTATTTCTGAAGCCCCCAGGTTGGGGGAAAGGACTGCTTACTTTGATGGGGGGCCAGCAGCTCAGATGTTTTACTACAGCCCCCGATTGCTGAAGGCCTGATGAAGAGAAGGAGGGCATAGTTGAGCCAATGGGGGAAGGCCCGAAAAACTGATTCTGGGGTCAAGGGCCCTCCTTTGCATCTCTGCAAGAGCTAGGGGCATGCAGCTAGGCGATTCCGAGTTCCAGGGGAAACGAAATAACCCCTCTCTAGTTTTCTGCTCAGGGCCCCGGCGTCCAGGCCGGATTTGCCTTTTCTTCTCCAGCAACAAGGATTCCCGCCCCTCCAGCAACTTTGAAAAAGGCATGGGGGATCGTAAACTCGAACTTCGCCGGTTAATGGGCTTATTTATTGGCGCTGGCGGCTGCTTATTTTGGATGCCTTACAAACATCCGCACTATCTGCGGGCGAGCCACTTTCCCTCCCTCCCCCTCCCCCCGCGTGGGCCGCGCCGTGCAGGCTGGGCCGGGACCAGGGGTTGGGGTGCTCCGGGCCACAGGGAAGATCAAGCACAGGAGGGGGGCTGCTCGCTGGTGTCGTCGCCTCCAGTCAGGGTGAGCCGGGGCCAGCACTGAGAACGTCTTGGTGTGGGGCGCTAAGCCGGACATGAATTTTTACTGCGTCCCCACGCCCAAATATTAAAAAGCGAGTTCACAAGGTCAGCCTGCTTGCAGCTTGGGCCAAGGCTGGCCGGCTGCTGCGCGGACTCCTGGTTCTCTGCTCCTTCCTTTTCGTGGGTCAGCCTGTCTACCCTCCTGACTGCAGCCCTCTGGCGCGCCCTGCTTACCCAGGGAGTCCTTCTCGGGCGAGGCTTTGCTGCTCTCGGAAGGGGCCGGGGAGAGCTCCTCCGGCGCCGAGGATGACGCGTGCGCCTCCTCGTCGCCCTGCGAGCCCCCACCTCCGCCGCCGCAAACCAGCGTTGGGGGCGGCGGAGAATCTAGGGCTCTCTCCTTCCGGGCCGCATCGGCCGAGCCAGAGGCGAGTGCCGGTGGCGGGTCGAAGCCGCGCCCCGGGGGCTGCGCGGGAAATGGGCTGGCGCCGAGCTGCTGCACGCCACCGCCGCTGCTGCTGCTGCCGTAGCCCTTGGCCGTGCCGTAGGCCTGAGAGAGGCGGAAGTAGCCGGGCACTGGCACTCCACTGGAGGCGCCCAGGGCGCAGCCGTCGGGCGGCGGGCCCCGCGGAAAGGGGGCCAGATCGGTGTTGGCCGCCGAGCTTTTGGGGCATTTGTCCGCCGAGTCGTAGAGGCAGTAGGAGCTCTCTTCTTTGATGTTCTGGGCGAAAGAGCATGAGGTGGCCTGTGGTGGGGCCTGGGGTGGTTGTGGCGGGGGCGGTGGCTGCTGCTGAGGCGGCTGCTGCTGCTGCGACGGCGGTCCCTCAGGCGGCTCCATCCGGCAGGACCGGGGTGCGTCTAGCCACAGGTCTATGGGCGCCGGCGCATAGCCGTGCGCTCCGGGGCCCAGGCCCCCGCTACCGCCACCACCGCCCGGCGAAGCCGGTTCATTGCGCTTGCCGCCCAGTGCCGGGAAGAGCCCGCAGCTCTGCAGCCCGTAGGGCAGGTCGGTGGTAGGCGGCAGGTAGACCCCGCCGTGGGCGTAGTAACCACTGCCGCCGCCGCCCCCAGCGCCACCGCCACCACCTCCCGCTTCGCCTCTGCCCGAGCTGATGAGCGAGTCCACCAAAAAAGAGTTCGCGGCGGGGCTCTCCGAGCATGACATTGTTGTGGGATAATTTGGCGAAGGGAGCAGATAGCCCTTTCTGGCTGACATTTCTTGTGCAAAACATGCTGAATACGATTAGCAATCCCCCCGCACCGCGGCGGGCGTCCGCAGCCAATCCCGAGCCAGAGTTTCCGCGCGACCACTCCCAGTTTGATTTCGTAGGCGCAGGGCCGCTCTCCGAGGGCGCCCTTAGAGCCCGCGATTGATATAAATATGTAATCTGTATTGATGGGCCAGGAGACGCACGCCTGACACCTTGGCCCAAAGGCCGTGAGCTGTGGGGGTTGCCCTAAAGTGGCTGGTGGGGGGCCTGGCCCTAGGCTCGCCCCGCCCCTATTCGGTTGTGAGCCCTAAACGAGGGTCTGTTGGAAGCGTTCTTGGGCCCTGCGCAGTTAACAAGTGGGGTGTTTACGGTGCGCACCCCAGACCGCCTAGGGTGCTCCCCATCCCTGTAACAGAAGTGGCCACTAGACCCAGGTACCCCATGACTACATAAAGGAACCATGTAGGGATCTCACGTTCTTCCTCTTCAGCTCTGCACCTGAAGATGGTCCCATCTCTGGAATCTGGTCCCCAAAGTAGCAAACCTGGTCCGAAAGCCGCTGGGATTCTCGCAGTGTCTGGAGTGAACTGGAAGTTGGCTGTTGCCATACTTCTGCCATCTCACACTGAATATTCCCCAAAATGCAATGGCTGATCCCTGGTCCTCCAATATTCTCCTGCCCTGTGGGTTGATCCAGTCAAGATTTACTCCTCTTGAGTGCTCACCTGGCTTCCTTTTCTACATGTCCTGTTGGGGACCCTTGGTGGTCTGGCATAAGTAAGCATGGGAAGTGATTGGCAGCCTTGGCTAGAAGACTTGCCCCACCAGACAGGAGGGCAGAGTTTCCAGGCATCCTCCCTAACACCCTGAGGAGATCCCTTACTCAGGTCCTTTAGGGAATTGAAAGATTGGCCCTAGGGTCTTTGTTCTTCCAGGACAGGGTGACCTGGAAGGGGAAACATGGAGGAATGTACCCAGCAGACACCTCTGCCAATGTTTCCTCTTCTTTCAGCCCTGGCATTCCTATGTTCCTGGAGGCTATAACAAAAACTGATATCATTACTCTTCTGCCTCTCCCCACCTCTCTTTTCCAATCCCCTCCAAACCTATGGCTAGGAGTTCTTCCTCCTAAGGTGTGCACATTTTAATAAGGCCCAGGGTGAAGAAATCTATTACCTCAGAGACTGAGCTGGCTTGTGATCCTTTTATAGGAGAGTTCCAAGCCAGGCCCTTTGGTAAACAGACACTGCCTGGATCATACTTAGGGGTGCTTTCTTAGCCAATTGGAAATGGCCAACCTAGGGCAACAGCCCCCAAAGGTGGGACTCCATATCAGGCTCAGGAAATGTGTCCTTTTCCAGCTGGATCCAGTGGAGCCAGGGAGGTCTCTGCCTTGCCCCTGACCTGCAGGCTACAGGTCTTCAGAATGACCTAGGCTGGCTGCCCAGTCAGCTTCAACTGAAGCTGGAGTTACTGACCCTGTGGCTCCCAGGAAGTAGAGCCATCAGATCTCTGCCAGTGGCAGGGAAAGATTCTTGCATTCGAGTGGTCTTGTTCTGCTTCCTTCCAGGATGAACCAACCAAAGGTGGGAGGCATCCTGAGAGAATCCCGAGAGCACACGGGAGAGCTAACCGTGTACAGCCCAGGCTCTGGTTTCTAAGAATCCAGCAGCTGCTGTTGTGGCTGCTTTATGATTGGTGCCCAAGAGGCCTTACCACTGCTATGGTCGTACAGTGCTCCAGCCACTTCCACCTCCATCCCTGTGATAACTGGCTGTGCACAGACTAGGTATCAGAATACAAAACAAGGGGATAATGGAGAGAGAAAGAAAGAGGGACAGGGGAGAGAAGGACAAAGAGAAAAGAGAGAGAGAGGAGGAGAGCTTGAGAGAGCCAGTTTTCTCCAGCTTGACTGAGTTCTCAAGCTGTAGCGCTGCTTAGCAAAATCAAGACTGGGTCTGTGCTGACACATTGGTAACTCTCCACTCTTCTGAGTTTTTCCTGCACCCAAGGCCAAGACAAATTTTCATCCCCCTAGGCCTAAGAGTCCAGCAAATCTGAGCACTGAAGAGCTTACAACACTGAAGCCTAGGGCCCTACCTTGGACTTCCGGGATCTGCCTGGTTCCTACTCTGCTCAATAGAGGGTGAAACTGACTGGAATTGTGTTTAGCAGTGCCACCTGGGAATGCCACATAACGGGACTGGCCTGAAAAAGGCACTTTGCTCCTCAGCACTGCCTGTGCCTCTCTGGAAAGGTCATGTGGGAAGTATAGGTGGCAAGAGCCGAGGAGGGTTACTCCAGGAGAAGGAGCCCCAGCAGGCCAGCACGCCGGGATTAGGGCCTAGGAGCTCTGCCTGTCCAGATCCAATGTAGAAGCAACTTTCCAGGCTCGAATTTGAGAAGGGCAGTTGCCAATGGAGAGTATGTTTGAGATGGTGGAAGCTACAAAAATAAAGTGAAAGACATTGATGTAAACCTATCTTTTTTAACCTTTTAGGGTGTCAGGAACCCCTCTGAAAAATATAAGGCAAGTTCTGACCAACACTGTGAAAAATACATATCTGTGCATTCCCACAATTCAACCATCATTTTCAAGGAAGTTCACAGAACCCTCAAAGCCTTTTCCTGAAGCTCTCCAGAGCATCCAGGACTCTCCTGGGACTCAAGGGACCCTGCCAATTTGGCTAGTAAGACATGCTGATGCCCTGCCGCAGGCAGCCCTTAGGCTAATTTTGGCCAGGGCCCCGTAGGACCGCCAAATGGGTTTCTGTGCTGGATGGGATCCAGGAGCCTGCACGTGCCAACGAAGGTTACAAAAGTTAGCTTAGTGTACTGCTTCTGCTACAAAAGGCCACCCCTGCTAAAGAGTGAAGGAGCTGGAAGGCCTGCCAACAGCATCACTGACCGTGGGGTTGGCACTTGGATCTTCATCCACCTTTGTGGTGGTCAGTATGCGTTCCTCCAGCGGGACCCCCCACCCAACCGGGCGTTGAGTTTTAACTTTCTGGCTTAAAGGGAAAAAATGTGTATAGGCCTGCCTGGGAAACCTTCTCTGGCCGAGGATCTCTGTTCCACCACCCGTACTCAGACACACTGAGCAGGGAAGGAAGAAGAGTCTGCGCTGCACTCTCCCTTGGCGGACTGGCCTGCTGTGGCTGGTTCGAATTACAGAATCAACGCAGCAGAAACTCAAGTTAAATGCCACTTAGCGCCTCCTCAGCCATCTGAGTTTTTCTAGAGTCCCCAGTATCTCTGACCAGCTCCAAGGCTCCTGGGCCTCTCTAGACTGTAACAACGAGAGCTGTTAGCCTTCTCAATAAAATATTCCCTTCATTTATCGATCTCTGTGGTTTCTGGAGGTTTCCCATTCCGGAGAGATTAAGAAAAGCGATTCAACTACTGCATGGGTCCGCTTCTATCCACTCTCTTTCCCTCTTGCCTGTTTGCCTTTGTTACCTTTCACCCTTTCTTCCTGAATTTTTCTCTCTCTCAAAATGCCTTTGACCTAAAACCCTGGGTGCCTGCTTGCCTCCACCAGGCTTGTGCAGCGGTTCCCGCCGCCGCCGCCGCCGCCACCGCCGCCGCCGCCGCCGCTGCCAGAGCCTAAGTTTTATTCAGGAGTAAATGCTGCCTATTTCTACCTGGTGGTAACACTTGGTCCCTCCATGGAGCCGAGATAAACACCAGGCCCGTGGAGCATGCAAGCCCTTTGACGGAGGATTACTTTGCAGTTCACTAGAAACAGATTCCACTTCCTGAGTAGGCCCTTTCAAACAAGTAGAAATAAATTACGAAAAACAAGCTGTGTTCTTTCACAGGAAAAAATAATAAAGTCCTGAGCTTGAGATAGCCAGTAAACAATTTATATCTGGTGGTCATTCTCAATACTTTCTGGGTTTCTAATTATCCAGCAAACTGTGGAGATGGGCTGATGCTCCATAGAGAAAAAAATTAATACTGCTTTCTCATATTCAGCATTAACACAAATTTAGTGTTTTCTCTAATTCACGAATTTATGCATAATTAAAAAATTTCCAAAAGCAATGACGTTCTTTTTGTGGTTTTTTGTTTTTTTGTAAAAATAATGTCAACAGTCCCAGGGATATTTAGTGTGTCTTCTTCGAACCGATCAGGTGCAATCTATTCTTAAACAAGCTTTAAAATTTTTTCTAAATCCAACCATTGAGCTAGCCCTTCCTCTTATCGTTGAGAGAGTGTTGGGGGTCTTTTCACACACTCTTTTAATTGCAATATTCTTAGTTTTGCCTACAATAAATGGCCCTTTGCCTTGAAATGAAAGGCTCATCTAAGGCTGTAGGAATAGCTCCTACTGCAGAGAGCCACTCCCGGTGTCGGTGCTCATTTCTTTTCATGGCTGCCTTTTTCTGACATAATTTGGGAGCCCATTGCCAACAAAGACTAGTGATTCCGATAAGTAAAATTTACATACATGCAGAGAGGTAGCATCTACTTTTTGTGGGATTCTCTGTAGAATCCCAAGTACTGCATATTTGGGAAAAGAAAATAACTATTTCAAGAAACTGTTAAAATATTGAAATAAAAATTTAAATACAGAGGAGGAAAAGGGAATTTTAATTTGGACTCTAAAACATAAGCATTTGGATCATTTAAAATTCAATTTAAGACAGCCCTGAATAAATGACCACTTGTTCAGACTTTATCCTTTATCTCGCTTTGAAAATGGATAGGTATTTACCAGTGCGTTTTTGCATATTTGCAAAATCCAAAAAAGATCTCACTCTCACATGTAATATATTACTGCAAAATCCAAGCCAGGTTTATAATAGCGTATTCCAGATAAGCAATACAAAGACTTCTCCAGCAGTCTTAAGAATCAAATGCGACTTCACCGAATTGGCCTTTTTTGGGAACAAAGGTTTTCCCTACTCTGCTAGGCAGAACTCAAACCTCACCTAGTAGGAAATCAACAACCTCCAGCAGTCTGCCCCAGGGAATAAGCCTGTTCTAGGGAATAAGCCTGCTCCAGCGGGCTGCCATGAAGACCACCCCATTGTTTTGAGTAGAAACTTTCCGTTTGCCCCAGTCCTCCCATTTCTCCCCTGCCTCACCGCTTCCTATTTCAGCAGGGCTGGAAGCCGTTAGCCTGGATGCCTCCCACCCTCAGCTCATCCTCTTCTGCCTATTTCCACCAAATCAAAAGATCGCCTTGGGTGAAATTCTGGCTCGTGGAGCTAAAATCAACAACTTTTCCCACTTAGGCCTCCTTTTGCTTTCCAACCTCAGGGAGCGATGGGAGAAGAGGGGTGGGACGAACGTCTACTGCGTCACCCCACAAACCCAGTTATGTTCCCGGCCCCTGCTTAGACAACGGCCACCTCCTCACTCCCACCCGTACAACAGTGAAAGTGTTAAACTTGTGTGCTCTTACCTTGACACATTTCCGAAATCACTGCCAAAGGGCTTCTCCAGGCTGCGACGCCGGCGAGGCCTAGGGAAGGCACGTTGCTCTAGATTACACCAACTACTTCTTATGCATGACCCCCACACACACCTTTTGATACGAAGGGGAGCGGCCCAAGTGAAATAATGTACCGTGCTGCTCTTAGAATCAGAAGCAAACAAAGGCCAAGAATCGCGCTGGGGTTCCCGGCTCCCCGGCGGCTTTGACATTGATCGGAAGTGCGCCATCTCGTGGCGGCTGCGCGACTAGTCCCAGACGGAGCTCCAGCCTCCAGCCTCTAGCCGGGAGAGGGAAGCCAGCTCCCGGCAGAGAAGGAGAGAGGACAGAGGGAGAGAATGTGCCCAGCCCGCTGCTATTGAGATCTCATTTTTACATCTAAGAAATTGCTGCAAAACCCCAGCCGGGTTTATAGCAGCGCATTCCAAATATGCAAATTGGCCGGCCCCGGACGGGTTTACGACCACATTGTCACAGCCATCGGAGGATGGGCTTTTATAGGGCTCAGAAATCAAACCCGCGCCCGCCTGCCGCCCGCCCGCGGGCAGTTCTCCTGGCTAGACTCTCTAGCAACTTGAGAGACTTTGGTTAATCTTTAACCATCCCAAAGGAAGTCTTTCCCTAAACCCGGGCTTCCCTGCCAGCCCCCTCCCAACCCCCCAGGAGGGCCCTTGTTCTTCTCTGTGTCCATCAACCTAGACATTCATCTAGGGGTCTGTTCCGCTCCCCTTTCAGCTTGGTTTTCCCTGTCGCGCCAGTTAGACAAACAAACAGATAAACAGAGCAGGGTCTGGGGCCTCTCTCCAAATGCGACCCTCTTTGCTTCTTTGGCCTGTCTGGGTGGCTGGAGAGAGGGTGGGGTGGGCAACAAAAGGCTCTGTCCTTTCCGCCCTGCCCCTCAAGGTTATGGGTGATGTCCAAATTTAAGGCAGAAGTTCAAAGGCAGCAAACAAAGAGGAAACCAGCATCTTTTTTCCCCAAAGGGAAGACTGCCTCATGTAGGAGCTGGGGAGAAAGCACACTTATAGGTTCTTGAGAGTTCACTGTGCTCTGGTACCCAGACTGATTCCCTTCTTCTTGAAGGGGATCCAAAGGGCATCCCAGAGGGTTTCTACTCAGGCCTCCCAGTCCTGAAGTGAGCAAGGGCAATTTGGGGTCAGAGCCATTGGCCTCCTTAGGCCCCAAGGCTTTCTCTAGGGCTGAGGTTACTCAGAGAAGATGAAGTCCCACATTCTAGGGCCTGAGATCCCACCCCTAGGAGCCCACTTTCCACAGGGACATGGTCCACCAACCACCTTGGCTTCTTTTAAGCTTGGTTTCTATTGTAGCTAAATTCTGATTCAGTCACCTCCTCATTCTCTCAGGGGCTTGATAACTTGCCCTTTTACTAGTAAAAGGGTGTTGGGGAGGAGAGACATTTGGCAGTAAAAGGCAAGCAGGGAGAGGAATGTCACACCAGGACCCAATACTCAGGTTTCCATGGTCTTTATTTTCCTTGTGCCCTGTCGCCTGTGTACATGCTGTGACATATTCAGTGGGTAAGACAGGACAGCCCTTCCATCACACAGAGCCACCGGGCATTTCTTAACATAAGGAGGCAGAAGAGATTAAGAGGGAGGATGCCTGACTATCCCAGATGAGATCCCCAGGTCCTGGCAGGCTGAACTGCCTCCAAGCATCCCCTAACACTTTCCAAATGTTGCAAGAGATTAAAAAGACCATTCTCAACACCCCTCCCACCCTCTAACACCCCAAAGGAAATCAACTAATGGCAAAAAAAGTATTCAAACAAATTAGGTTATGGTTTCTTTATTTACAAGTCTTTTGAACACCATCCCTGTATGAAGCGTACATTCAAATATTCTTAGCAGTGAGCATGTTTAACCGTGGAACACTGTAAACAGTTAGAGCCTTTAAATATTTTCATCTTACCCCCCTCTACATTGCATCTTTTAAAATTCGCTTTGGTTCTTTCAGGGAAATATATATAATATAATATAATATAATATTTATCATTTAAAATAATTCCAAATCATTCTCTTGCTCTTGGAAGGTCGCTGGAAGCTTCCAAGCTCAGTTCTGAGCCAATGAATGAGAGCAGACAGTGGCAAGAAAACTGGGGACTTTGGGGGACTCCAGTCCCTCATAGCTATATCTAAGGACCTGCTGGCCAGGCCAGCTGCTCTGTTGCCCCACACTGAGCAAGTCCAAGCTTCATTAAATGTGGTGGAGACTTTGCCAAACTGCTGCACAGGCATTTCCTGCGGAGATTCAGGGGCCAGCGGCCTGGGTGCAGCCTCTCTGCTTTTTCATGTCTTACACCTCAGGGAATAGTCCACTCTGCAACCAGGCTTTGGGCCTGAGCAGCAGGCTGGGATGAAGACCCTGTTTGGCAGGAAGACAATCCAGGTGGGCTGCAGGAGGTGACTGCTAGGAGCTTAGTCTTGGAACAGCATGGTGGGTAGCTAGGAGGGATAGAAAGATACCAGTACCACCTGAACAGTAGATTTCTTTTCCCTCAAGGATCCTCAGCCTTCTTCCACCTCACAGCTACTTCTTAGTTCAACTGCCTTTCACATTGGCTTTGGAAAGCAGCCTCATTCTGGGCATCTAGGAATCCTCCCCTTTCCTAGCCCTGTCCCCAAGCTGAACTGGGCTTGGAGAGCACACAGCTTCTTGACTTAGGAGTCCTAGGTTGGGCAGGCTCTGTGTGGAGGGTCCTGGGAGGGGTTGGTCTCCAGGAGCCATGGCAGGGGACCTAGCCCCCAGTGGAGACCACACCCAGCCCCAAGATCTGCAGGCTCCAAGAATGAACCACCAGGGGTCCCAAACCATTCATTCTAGTGGATGCACAACTCCCAGAATCCAATTATTAGGAAACTTAACCACTGAGATCTTAACCAAGAGAGTCCAAGGCCCCTTCCTGTTGAGCTATCTTGGTGCAGCTTCTTTCCCTCTCTTGTACACCTCCTTTTTTCAAAAGTCACTGTGTGGCTTGACCTTGTCAAGGGCAAAATCTGCGTATGGTCTCACATGTACGAAGCCCCCCCACCCAATTCCAGCCGGCTGGAGCCTTAGAGGAGTGGGTTAGCTGAGTAGTACTGTAAACGGTCTCTGTTAATTTTTTTTTCCTTCATTCTTCTGTTTTGAAACCAAATTTTGACTTGACGGTCGGTGAGGTTGAGCATTCGGGACAGTTGCAGGCGCTTCTCTTTGTTGATGTACACACTGAAGAAGAACTCTCGCTCCAGCTCTCTTATCTGGTACTTGGTATAGGGGCAGCGCTTTTTGCGGGTTCGTTGGCCACCTACAGAGGGAGAAAGGCAGGGGGTGAGCCAGGCACAGTGCCTGCAACCCCCCCCCACACCAGAACCCAGAATTGAGGAAAGGGGCTGGCCACAGGGTCTGGAGTCCCAACCTAAGCCCCCATAAGGTCTCTCCAGGGCCTGGCCTCAGGTTCCTACTGCCGGCTGGGGACAAACTGCAGTAGGAGGCTCAGGCGCAGATAAAAGCCAGCTCTCTAGATAGGCCCCCGGGGAAGGTGCTCCCGCTGCCCCCTGAGCAGAAAGGAGGGCTCCTCACAGCAACAGGCGAGTTTGCACTGCTAAAGCCGCTTTGAAAGCAGCCGAGTGGGGGGTTGCTGGCTGCTTTTTGCCCCGCCAGACTAAACAAACAGCCGCCTGAGGACATTTCACCTTCAGCACCTGGGCCGCCTGTTCCCGAGGTAGTAAAGGCGGCCCAAGCTCCAGTCTTTCCCTGTAGCGGCCACGATTCCTCCATCGTTAACATCTGGGGCGGCTGCCGGGTCTTTGTCAGCCTGACTCCTGGCCACAAGCTCCTGCCTCCTCCACCAGCCTCGCTGCTCCTTCGAGGTGGGAGGTGGCAGCGGAAGCCCCCCTACCCTCGGTCTTCGGTTTGGCACCGCCACCACACAGCCAGGGTTTTTTGGGGGGGGGGGGCAGGTATGCTATTTTAGGTAGGGTGGAGGCAACAGAGGCTTTCCGAAGCTTCAGGCAGGATCTATTTGCTCCCCCCCCTTAGAAAAACAAAACAAACAAAAAACCCACGAGACAAAAAACAAAAAAAATTCACTTTTGACAGATTTAATAACAATTGTGAATAACATGCAGTTGGACAGAAGACGGCACGTAATTGCCACAGCGCCAGAGGAAAATGGCTTCCTTTGGACAAAAAGGCCAACTTTGGGTTAATTTGTTTCTTTTAATATATTGCTCGAGCTAAGCGGGCCACTTTATCTGTTAAACGCGCTCATAGCGCCATCATTAAACAGCGATGCCTTTGAATCCCAGCCGGGACTAGAGTCCCGGCGCAACACATGGCTTTTATAAAAATCTCCGGATTACCTCGCTATCAAAGGCTCCTGAAGCCCTTGCAGGGGGAATTTACAGGCGCCCACCTCCGGCTCCCCAGCCTGGAGCTGGCCCCGATCGGGATCAAGCTGCCGAGTTTGGGAGCTGGGAAAGGAAAAAAGGGAAAAGGGGAGTTGTGTTTTTTTTTTTTTTTTTTCAGGCATGCTTTGGCCGGTGGGTATTTCACGGCCAATTTCAGCACTCGCCACGTGATCCCGCCTTTTATAACAAAGTTTTGTTGGGGGAAACCTAAAGGCCCTTCATAAACCTTATATGCTTATAAAACAGCATATAAAAATTTAACAGCGGTGCTGCGCTAGATTTCCAACTCCCCTTTCATAAAGCGCGGGGCGCTGCCTTTATACGTACTGGAGCCGCCGGCCTTGTCCTCAGTGTGGCCGGAAGACGACTCGGGGCTGCTGCTGCTCTCGGGGCGCCGCCGCCGCTCCTTCTCCTCTGCCGCCGCCGCCGCCTCCCGGCAGCCGCCGCCGCCGCTGTCCGAACTTGAAGTTGCCGGCGCGCCGGTGGCCGCCGCCGCCGCCGCCGCGGAGGTCGCCGTTGCTGCTGGGGGCCCCTTTTCGGCGCTCTTGTCCCCAGGGTAGTCAGAAGCGGCGAGGTTTTCCGGGGTGCCGTAGGCCGTCTCAAAAAACTGGTCGAAAGCCTGTGGCAGGACGCCGTTCCTGCCCACCGTGCTATAGAAATTGGATGAGACGGCGGGGGTGGGGTGGTGGTAGACGTTGGCCGAGCTCTTGGCCAGCACGTCGCCAGGCACGCCGGCCGCGCTGGGCGCCTGCAGGCAGTCTCTGTGCACGAGCTCCTCTGCGGAGTAGCAGTGGGCCAGATTGCCGCGGGGGTGCCATTTAGTGGCGGGCTCAATGGCGTACTCTCTGAAGGTCACTTCGCGCACGGGTTGGACCTGGGGCAGGTTGGAGGAGTAGGAGTATGTCATTGGGCGCGAAGACGGGGTCTGGGGCAGAAAAGAAGGGAGGCTGGAGAAATCTGGACCCGAGACGTAGTAAGTACAACTTGGCAAATACATGTTAGAGGAGCAGGGACCACGCTCATCAAAATCCATCATTGGGCTACCTTGGGCTCTCCGCAGTAGCCGAGCTTAACATGATTCTCCACTGCAGCTGCCTCTTTGAAGCGGATCCGTGAAGTAGAAATTTGGAGACGTAAGCTGACGTGGAAATCTATCCCCATCCTTAGCAGGGAGGTGCTGGTCATGTGACCCGATGTTGAAATTGACAAGCTGCGAGCTAGTCCGGGCCTTTTTCCCCCCTTTCCTTTTTTTTTCCCCTCCCCTCCCTCCTCGGCTTCCTTTCTTTGTAGCCACCTCAGGGGAAGCAACAGATCGTCACTCGGTGTTCTCACCGAAAGCACGTAATCGCCGGTGTAACTCATGTTGGCTGGGGGGCCTCCCGGCGCGCGGTGAGGCGCGGTGAGGCTGGGGTGCGTCCGGGTGCAGCTCGCTTTTGCTCAGCTGCATGATCCTGTCCCTCGAGTGCAGCGAGGGCGGTGAGAGATCTCAACTCCCGACATCCTCACCCCCACTCCCCGGTTGGGTGAGAGATGCTCTGGGCTGGGGGTGACCAGGTGGAAGTCCGAAGCTGGGTGGCCCATAGTCTCAGTCTGTTATCCTGGGGGCTCACGTTCGTACCCACTTCTCAGCCCCCCTCCCACAGGCTTGCTCTGGGAAGCACCTCAGCCTCAGAAGCTGGCCAGACCCCTTTTGGGGCCAGGGTTCGCAGCCGTGGATGTGCTGGCCTCGAGGCTTGTCCGATTTGCACGGTGACTTGATTACACGCTCGCATTCACGGTCACTTCCGAAGCGCTTTAGTGCCTTCCGTCCCTAAACCGCCAACAACCAAGGCGGCTTCCCCCGCGGTTTGTCAATGGTTCGCGGGGTCCGGAAGGGCCTTCGTCTCACCCGGGATCCACCTTTCCCTTAATCTTCCCTTCCTGTTTCCTCACCCCACCCGCTGTCCTTGGAGAAACCCCCTTCTCCTAGCTGCCTGCCGGGGTTCCAGTGACTCGGCAGAGCCAGACTCTTGGGGCTGCGCCTCTGCTCTTCGGTCCGCACGCCTGCCTGGTCTTCTGGAGCTGAGGAATCGGGAAACCATGCAATTGTGGCGAACCTTGGGCTGTTTTAGAGGCGCTGACATCCGAGGAGCCTTCCCCTGGGTATGCTGCACCTTTGAGGGACCCCTCCAGGATGCTTGCGGAGCCACAGGGCTGTGAGGGAAAAGGGGGGCCAGCAAGGAGGGATTGATAGCCAAGGAGTCCTGGTTAAGAAAGGGGTGACCTACCTCTTCTTTTTCCCAGCAAATCCTAAGAGTGAAAGTGAGAGATGTGCAAGGCAGAAACTCAAAAAGCTCTGTGTCTTTCAGCTATTTATTCCAGAGAAGGAGCACAAATAACCATAAAGAGAGAGAGATGCTTTCCAACTCCCTGCACCTTGGGTAATAAGGATGCCTTGAAATGGTTAGGTATGCTCTAAAGATAAAAGCAAAGGCCATAGTTGCTGGTTTGAACCTACCTTTCTTGGGAGGAGGAAATTGAGAAATTAAGTAGGCAAAATAATGTTTATCATTTTGCAAAATTGAAGGAACGATATTTGGGGGAAATGAAAGAAGGGAGAGGGTATAGAGCAGCCAGGTAGGGACAAGAACAGGAAGGGGACCCAGACCTGAGGCCTCCCCACAACTCTAGGAAGGAGTGGGGGTGTCCGAGAAAAAAATCTGAAAATAAAAAATGAAAATCTTTTCCCTTTCTCCATCTGTGAAATAGCCAAAGGTATTTACATATCTTGGGGAGATTTAGAGTATAAACTCTAAGATCTTTGGTATTTAAGTGTCAACATCGATTTATTTATTTATTGCTGAGCTGACTGTAACTGACTCAATAACAAATTGAATCATGTATTGCTCTGGAAAAGAAATATTCTCATTATGTATTTTCTCCAAATAATGATCCACCATTGCATTTGAATACCCACTGTAAATATCAATAATATCAAGTAATTACTCTTAGTGGAGTAAACTAATTTGTTAGCATTAATGTTTATGTGCACTCCCCTTACAAGAGTCGCTTATCACAAATCAAGCTACTTGGACACATTGGTTTAATGAACTCTTTATTCAGGATTTGCTGCAAGAACTTTCATGCCCCTTGAATCCCTGAGAGCTAAACTTGAAATTATTCGTGTATCTTCAGCTTGACATATTTGTCCACTGTGGCTTGCGTAGAGGGCAGCAGCAGTGTGAATAAGAAGGTCCAGTGGGAGGGAAGATTATTGAGGAAGGGTAGCTTGAGACCTCCTAAAGCTGGGAATCACAATTATGGCATTGCCCTGCAGTTAAAACAAAAAACAAAAAACTTCTCTTTCCAGCGGTGACCAACAAGGCAAAATATTTATTTCTCTACAGTATCTCTTTCTTGGAGACAGACTATGAAAGGGAGAGAGAGAGGTTTTAAACAGCAGTATTTGAGCAGTTCCTTGCCTTGCTGTCTTGATTTTGACTCTCCCAAACTCTCTCCCTGCAGCCCACCCAGTCCTCACCACCCCTACCCTCGAACAAAAGGAATGCATGAAGGGTTTCAGGGACTTTGCCATAACAAAGGCGCCACCATTGCAGGGCTCGCCCCGCCCCTGGGTGAAGGCAAACAAATTCTTGCACTTGTATTAGGGCTTTTAAGACCATAATTGAACCCGGGGGCGTCTAGGAGAACCGAAAACAGTTCTAGACAGACCTGCGGTTTTATAGCAGTTTTGGCAGTCAACTTCAGCTTGTGTCTGAGCAGTGGGGCCGCGGTGGCCCACCAGCTGGGGGACGCCAGGCTACCTCCCCAGGCAGAACGCAGTCCCTCTCTTAATTAGATCGGTTTCCCTGGTGCCAGGGGAAAGAGGTCCTCGCAGAAAGATGGGTGTGGGTCTGTGAGTGTTCTGCATAACCATTGGCTTCTATGCCCTCCTCCAGGGCCAAGTGGAGTGGGTGCCTGCATGTCTGGATCCTATGGGTGTCTGCAAGAGACAAGGAGGATTCCCGAGGAAAGCCTGGGGCAGAGGAAGGAGCTCCAGGAGTGGTTGGTAGGGCAACTGGGCAAGCTCTACTGAAGTCGGGTGCCCAGAGGGACTTGCATCCTGGAAGGGGGCGTGGGGGCGCTGCCGTGAAGATGGATGAGGGAAGAGGCTTTTGATGCCAGCAGAAGGGAAAACGCCCCGGAGCTGCCGAATGCTTGTAGTTCCCCAGCAGGAACAAGAAGCGGGTGCTCAGATCCCAAGGCTGCGCAACGTTCCTTACCGCTCCTGCCCCACTTGGCGGAATATGCACAGGTAGTATAAATGTTTCTCTATGCAGGCGGCAGGGGTAAGGGGTGGGTGCCGCTCTGAGGTTCGGGCCTAACCTTGGGGAAGAACTGGAGGCAGAACTGTGGGACCTTGGTTTTGACTTTCTATGGGCTTAATTGACTCTTCGGCTTTGCAGGAGGCCCAACAGCTAAGCTGAGCCAGGCTCTGGGGAAGACCCGAATGGGGCTAAGGCCACCCCGGAAGGCCAAGTCCGAGTTCCATTTCTTGAAGAGACCGCGGCGGGCAAGGTTGTGACATTGGCCCTGGCGACTGTTTTCCCATGAGTTGTTCTTTCTCAAGAGCTCCACAGCGCAGGGCCATCTTCAGAAAACTGGCTTCAGCGTATATTTCCTTTAATCCTCAATGCGGAGCCCCACGGCGGCTAATGCGCAGCGAGGCCAAAAATGTTTGGAGGAAGAAAAACAAAGGCAGGAAGTGGCGGCGGCCTGATGGTGCGTGTGTCTGTAAAGAAGGGAGGGGAGCCGGTTCAATCTCTTCTTGTTTTTCCGAACTTCAAGTTCTAGGCAGTTCTCCGCAGGGCTGGCCCTGTCTCTCCCCGGCGCAGCTTTTGGAGGTGGCCACCCGGAGAGAAGGCCGGCGCCCCCGCCAGTCTTGTCAGATGGAAACTGCTAACAAGATTTGGTCAGCAAAACAGGCCAAGCCTTTCTGAGGCTTCGTCTTGATTTGGTTCTAAAGTTGGGCAGGGTGGGGGGCGGTGCTGTGCATCGCTTCCCGGACCCTCTTCGGAGGGCTGATTGCGACCTTCTGAGGATGGTGGTCAGTGCAACCCGCGCTCCACCCGCTTTCCCAAGCGGGATATCAGAATAAAGTGTGTCTAGGCGCCTCTGCCGCATCCGCTTCTTCTTGCAGTAGGAGAGGTCCAGGCAGCGGCAAGCCGCTCCATAAAGCCTGGGCGGGGTGGACTGGGGCAGCCATTGCGCAGTTGGGCAATTGGAAGCCTGTTACCCCGGTGGTTGTGCCTGGGGCGTTTCCAACACATTCAAGGGACAGGTGCTGCAGGAACCATCACTTGACAGGCAGCTTAACACCTCACTCCAAGGGAGGACTGAGCTGTGGGGAAGAGAGCACCTATGGACTCCAAGCTTCCTAACTCCAATTGGCAAGGCTGATAGGCTGTTCTCTCTATCCTTGAGGCTGGCTTGGGAGACAGCAGATGCTCCCTGTCCCCCGAATCTGGAAATCTGAAGTCTCCAAGTGCCTGTACTCAAAGCCCTTTGAATGCACAGCAAGCGGTCCATAGTGTGAATGTCAAACCAAGCTGCCCCCACTCAACACATTCCTTCTCAAACTGGTCCTGTTCTCCTGCAGCTCCTGCTAAATTCTTCTCCCATCCTGCCTTTTTCCAGCCAGTTCCTCCTTCTCAGTTCTCCTGCTTTTTCTGATGTCTTTACTAGGCTGAGCAAAAACTAAGATGCCACTGGAGGGCACCTAGTACTCAAGCATAGAGAAAGGGGTCTATTAGATTTCCCACCCCCCCTTCCAGATCTGAATTGGGTCTCTCACCTCCTTCTTTGGAATACTCCATTCCAGGTCCCTACTATGTCTGCTTTCTCTTTCTCTCTCCCTCCTGCACCAACACTTCTCTTTTGGTGACTCAGCTTCTGCTATTCTAGTCTGGGCAATCTCCAATGGTAGCTGACCTGGGAAGAGTTGGGCACATTTGACAGACTAAATCTCATTCCTAATTGTCTACAGTTGTTTCTCAGTGGATTTCTTGGGGCACCATTAATATTTTGCCTCTTCTTGCTGACATGAGCCCTTACTTTCCTCTGTCCCCAAATGTTGCACTGTTTTGAAAAAGCTGAAGAGGACACTATTGCTACCCGGGTGACCATATTGCACACACAGGTGCAAGAGTTGGCTGGGAGGATGAAGGTGGAAATGGCCACAGAGCTGTAGACAGGGTTGAAGGCCAGGCCTCCATTTGGGGAATCTTTCCTTCCAAGTAGGATGTGTCTTTGGTAGGGGGCTAGGGAGATGGGTTGTCTGAGATGGCCCAAGAGATCTCTCAGTATTTGTTCTCGGGGAATAGTTTATTGGCAGATCATGGTCAATCTACCATTTTTGCTTCAATGAAATATCAGGGGAACGCTTCTATTACTACCAGGTGGAAGCAGGGATTAATTCATCCCTTTGTCAAGGCACCAATCCTCCCCTAAATTCTCTTACTCTTCCCTAAAGCACAGGGACAAATAATGCCTTGAACTTGACCTCATGGTTGGTTCTTGGTCTGACCAATGGGTAGAATCATCCTCCAGTGCCCCTAAATATCTGAAGAAGTCCATATTCTTCCTCTGGCCACTGGGGGGTGGGGCACAGGGCTCAGCTGAGCATCTCAAATGCCCAAGCAATCTGGTTATTATTTAGTTTAGTGGGTCTCAAACTGATGGGAGGGTTACTACCTTTGAGAACTATTTTTATTTTTACTGTTGCCAACTCATTAGAGAACATTTTATTAATTTTTTCCTACAGAGCAGGAACAAGTAGAGTGGGGAAAACCAAAGGGCAAAGCCCTGGTTCTCAGCGTCTGTCTTCTATTTTCCCTGCAGTTTCGGCCCAAACGGGTTTCTCCTGCCAAGTGTATCTGCAATAAAGACGACAAAAGAGCGCAGTCCAGCCAGAAGGTTGGCTCTATTTCCTGGTCTTAGTCCTCAAGGCTTTGGCTCACAGGACCCCCCATACGCCCCAACCTCCCAATACCTCCTAAGGCAGCTCCATTTCTACTCAGTGCTGTTGGTGGCTCACACTCCATGCTTGGAAAGAGACTCTGCTCCTATCTAGCCTTGCCCTAGTAGCCTCCCTTACCCACACTGCCAGGCAGTTCTGCCATGATACATTTGCAATCCCTTCTGCTATATATCTCCACCCCATCCCCACTCCAGACCCAAACATGCCTATGCAGCCCTAGTGGTAAAGCCCAGTTTTTCAGTCTTAAAAAAAAATCATTTGTAGGTCCTCTTTGGTTCATCTGGAGTGATAGGCACAGAAGCAAACTAGGCTCAAACTGTTTGCTGCTGAGCCCAAAGCATGAAGCATTGACCTACTGCAGGAAAGCTATGGGCAGGGCAGTAAGTGGCTCCCTCCTCTGCATAGCACAGTGAATGCTTCTTGGGGTCCCGGAATCTGAGGTCTTTACATCCTTTACATCGGGAGAGTCCACCTCCGTGCAGATTTTTGGTAGAAAAGCATAAAGGGTCACTAAAGGCCCGCCATACCCTGATGGAGGGCCTGGATTCCGGGACCTTAGCAGAGTCTTTGCTTTACTATCCTACACCCGGCCGCTGGCCTTGCAGGCCACTTGTTCCTACCCGGACCCAGAACTCCATTCCAGTCACATCTGCTCCCTTGGGCTTGCAGGCGCTCCCTCTTGCCCGGGGTAGGCCTCCGCGGGCTCCGAAGTCTCCTGGGCTGGGGAAGATCCCGCTCTTCCGGGATGAGGACATAGCCTGGGCCATCCCTGGCCACGGGACTCCTTTCCAACAGGGCTGGGGGTAAAGGCGTTGAAAATCAAGAAAGAATACTGCTCCGGTGCTGGAACTCAAGCTGCCAGAACCCACTTGCCGCAGGAAGGATGACCCCGCCAATTGTACATCTGCGCCCTCCTGAAATCGCGGCCTCCGTCAGTCGCTACCGCCATCGGCCCTGACCATGGAGGCGGCTGTGGAGCCGAGGACTTGACCTTTATGGAGAGAGAGGAGAGCGCTCTCTGTGCCGCCGGGAGGGGGACGCGGCTGTCTCCAGCCTCTTTCACCCAATAGCAGCCCAGACAACCCACGCATGCTGCGCCGCTCACCCCTATTGCCCCCTCCATTTTGTGCAGTATTCCCAGGCCCGCGGCTGAGAAACAAAGCCCCCAATACTGCTCTCATCACCTCCCCTGGGAGCTCTTGTCCCAATTCCCCCAGGTCAGAAGGCGCAGAACTAAAGCTAAGCAGTCTAAGACCCTCTCTGAGGCCCTCTTCTCTCACCTGACCCCAGGTACTCTCAGCCAGCTCTTGGGTGCTACTATGGCTGTCAACCCGGCCCCCGCTGGTGCTAAGGTCCGCTGAGCCGGGTCCTGGCGTCAAGCTGCAGGCGGCGCTGGGGCCCACAGAGTCTGACCTGGCAGATGCGCCGGGAGCAGCGAAGCCCAAGGCTGCTTCCAAGCCCAGGTGGAGAAAGCGGCTGCCTGGGGCTCCGGGAATCGGCAGCTGAGTCCAAAACGTGGCCTAAGTGCCCAGCTGGCGCTCGGCTCCCTCGGATCTCATCCCACCGCTCAACTCCGGGCTCAGAAAGCGGAAGTATTTGGTAGAGAAAAACACGGTTTCTTTTCAGCCCGTCTCAAAACCCCTTTTAGAGAAAATGCTCCTGTCAAGTTTTATTTCCCGTTGCAAACCACCTTCCACGCTGCCAAGAATTAAGACCAGGAGAGATTAAATACCCGATTATTCTCTTGGGGAGGGAGGGGCGGGGCGGAGAAGGGGGCACCCGCACAAAACATCCATTTGAATCGGCTTGTCCTCATCAAGTAGCGCCTAGAGAGCTGCGCTGGGCCCGCTTGGCCTGCGGTGACGTCAGCTTGCAGCTTTGGGGAGACTCACCAAGCGAGCGGGTCCCCAGCCCTCCAATGTCCAGCGGGCCTCGGGGTTCCACTGTTCAGACCTCCGCCTTCGGTCCTGCCGCACGTCTCTGGCCCGCCCTAGAGCCGTCGGAGTAAAGCAGGTTCTATAAGGGTTGGAGCCTCCATTTTGAGTAGGGGGTTCATGTGGAAGCGTGGAGGATATGGGGCCTCTGTCCTCAAGGGTACAACATCGCGCCACTCTCTGAGTCCACAGCGGGGCTTCTCCCACTTGTCCACACCCCTGCACTGGGGGAGGCCTCGAGCTGCCACACAACCTCTACCAAAGGTTTGAAAACCTGACACCCGTTGTAATTATTTCTGCTGGGTGGATCCAGCTCTTCAGCCGCGCTGTAGAGCCCTTCAGAAATGAAATCAACTGTGGCAAGGCCTTAGCGGCTTTCACGGAGGAATTTTTCTGTTCCAGCGTCTTTTTTCTTCTCTTTAAAATAAAATGTAAAATAGCAAGCATCTCTCAGGCATTCGTCTTGCTAGGTAGATGCGTGAGGATTGAGTGGATATTTTCATAAAGAAGGCAACTGGCTCTTATTTACCGGGCGGCTGAGCAGATAAAAACTGAATTAGCATGCCTGTCTTAAAACCTAGGAATAAATCTCCCCAGGCCTTTCGGATAAGGCTATATCTTTGCTTATGAAAAATGGGACGCGAGCAACTCGCTGCACATTTCTCTGATTCTCCAGGTCTTGGCCTGTTGACACGCATTCGATCAAGTTTAAAGGAATGCCCATAAATCAGAATCCGCTAGCGACTCCTGCGTCTCTGTCTCCTTCGGTAGAGGTCCGAGAGTCCAGAAGGGCGCCTCTGAACCACCGGGTTCTAGGAATTAGTAGTCCTGGGCAACCTCCGTCTCCACTCCTGAACTGGGGGATTCATAGAGGAAGGGAGATGCCGCATCCTCACCCAACCTTCTAAACACACACAGCAGAGTGTAATCTGCACAGAGCTATTATATAGTGAAATTTGGTCGTTTAAGTACTCGCACACAAATGTATCACTGTCAGCTGAATTTCACTGCCTTATGGTGAATTTCTTTAAAAAATTTCAATTAAGTTGAATTTTAAAAAGAACAATGTTCTTTTACTCCTTTCTTATTTTTTTCTTTTTCTATTAAAAAACAATTTAAATGGATGGCTTCAGTTCTGCATCAGGCATAAATAGTGGTGAAACACCCAGTGACATTTTATAATCATTCACTTAAAATAACTTAATAAATTTGACAATATGAAGAGCATATTGGAAAAGTAAGGTTTTTTTTTTAAAGTCTCATATTTACACTTTTTTTTTTTTATTCAGGAAGAGCCTCCTTTTTAGAAACAAAAATACTCAACTCAGGTTTTCACCAATATCATTTATGGGTCAGTGCCTGACATTATTATTATTCCTATGTTGCAAGAGGAGGCTGGTATCCTCCTGGCTGTCTTTGTTCTAAAGGTCTTAGGCTGATTGCTATTTAGGCATTAAGGAGCCATCAAAATCCATGCCCACCACAGCTTATCTGGTAGATCCATGGATATTTCCAAGAAGGAAGTTAGGTAAGATTAACACAATAAACAACCATTTTAGAACTGGGGGGCACCCTGACATATCTTCTGTCATTACAGTTTCAAAAAATGGAGAAAGAAAAAGAAGGGTACTACTTTACCCAGGGTTCCTGCAGTGGTGGTGGCTTTCGACAGGGGCGATATTCCGGCTGAGGAGATGTTGTTGGCCTCTTTCCTAGGCCTGAGGCTCAAAATATTTCTTACATCTAAGGAAAAATATCCTCCATCAACAGGAGAGTCCCCTTTGGAGCTCTTTGTAAGCACAGTTTGATCCAGCTTTGAGGAGATTTTCCACCACTTTAAACATTTTGGGAGAAAGTCATTACTTTGGCTTGTTGGTAGCTCATTTAGAAACGAATCGTGGAACAAGACATGAGGAGGTGGATCTGCAGGAGCATTTTCATTTGTTTCCACAAGTGGAGTGAAAATCCTCTGGGCAGCAAAATATGATTGCACTTCATGAGACCATTCAATATATGTTGCAGAATCATCCTTTTTTTAAAAAAAAAAAAGCTTTAGATTCGCTCCATAATTCTTCATTTATAAAGCTTTCCATCTTCAGAAAAGGTTAGAGAGGTTTCCAGCAGCCATGTTTGTAATCAACCAATATCGTTTTCCATCATTATGAATCTGGTTCTTCCACTATTACTCTTCCCTAACATAAAGGTAAGAATGAATCAGCATCTGAAAATTCTCCATCCCAAGGCTACTGGTTCCACCAACGTTTTAATACATGTGTGGATTTGACAAAAAATTAACTTATGTATATATTAAATATATAAACATACATATGTATTATTTATGACCCTGAACACAGCACTTGATGTGTAATTAGGGGTCAATAAACAGTAGATATAATGCTTATATTAATATTATTATTATAGTTTTGATGGTGGTTGTTAATATTAAACATATTTATTTCTCCCACAAATCAAATGGCAGATCCACAAGCATCAATATAAGATTGCACAGCACCCTGGAGCAGCACTCAGCTCTGAGCTATTCAGGATAACTCTTCTTCTGCCTCCATATTATGGTCATTTTGTAGATATGAGATATTTATAAGATCTCCTTACTGACCTCTTGAGAGGTGGATTTCTTTGAATTTCTGAAATGTAACTCTAGAACTCTAGAGTTAGCAAGGCATCCGAAACCTTTTATTTGCTGTAAAGACTTCCCAATAGCTCTAATTAGGGTGGGAGACCACCTTGGAGGGTGAAGGCCAGGAAAGAATGGTTATTTAAGAACACTTCTTGGACTGTAACAAAAATGTACAGCTTTAAAACAGATTTTCAGAAATCTGATTGAGCTGCTGTGAAGACAAATCAAACTTGGCTATTAAAAAAATGAACAGAACTTCATCATGGAACATACATTTTGTACCTGAAGTCTAGAAATCACTTTAAGTTACATTGTCTTGGGTCATCAGCAATTAATGTTATTATATCTGTACAGATTCTACAATTATATATACAAGCACACACAAGCACTGATATGCAAATGTATACATGTATACACATATGATATATTCACATATATACAGGCACATGTATAATTTACATATATTCAAATTTACTCCACCTGGAGCCAAATGAATGAGTATTAAATCTCTAAAACAACAAGTGAAGGAGGTTAAGAGGTCTTGATTTCCTTGAAGTTGAAGAATTACAAGAAGGCTTGTCAACACGAGGTGGCGCCCTTGATCTACTAATCCAACCCAGGCCAATTCATGAGCTGTCAAAAGTCAAGGTCACAAATTGTCTTTTTTTTGTCAAGGTCAAGGTTTAAGGCCTTACCTAGTCCTGTCATTTCAACAAATATCAAAACCTGCCCTTTCAGACACATTCAAACCCAACAGCAGATTTTAAAATACGACAGCCTAGGCACTGCTGGTACAAAACAAATGGTTTTCATTTTTCCACAAGGAGCCTGGGAATTTATACTCTCTCTTCCTCCTTTCTCTTCTATCCTTTTCAGAATACCTGACACTTTCATCTCCTTGAAACACATAGGATTTTGGTTATGAGGAATTTTCCTCTTTTCTTAAAAAATTTGTAGCAAAGAAAAAAAAAGCTGAATTAATAGAAATGAATGGTCCTTGGCTTGTATAATACAAACCTTTTCCTTTTTCTTTCCGTGCAGTGCACATTTAGCACAGGAAATTAACGAGTATTTCCTTCAGATTTTAATGGCAGTGACTATTTTATTAACAGAATCAATACCACTATATTACTATCTACAAGTCCAATTTTTTAGCAAAAATATTTAAAAAGCAGGTGCACAAATACATTTTTCACAGTGTGCTGAATGTCTTTATTTACAAGATAGCATTTTATAGTGAATATGAACAAAACGAATGTGCTGGTTGAAATAACTGCTTGGTTAAAAATGTGCAGTGAAGATGAATCCCTAAACTTTCTAATGCAGTCTCATAACACAATAAACAAGAAAAATACTAACCCCTTAATAGATCAAAATACAGAATGTAGACATCTAAGTATTTCAGGGGAATGGATTTCCATTCAGAATTTTCTTAAAAAAAAAAAAAAGGAAAATGATTTATCCAGCAAAATGTTTAACAAGTATTAGAAAATGCCAATTTTAATGAAAAAAGAGAATTGCATTCAAACTGAAGTCCTTCACGTTTGGGCGGGATTTCTGGGAGATCTAACATGATGTCAATCCTGCGGATCATCTAGTGATTTAAACATTTTTAAAGTACTCAATTCTTTGGAAAATCTCTGATTTTGGAGTAGTCCAAATGCCACAAAATGCTTGTTATTATCAGAAGGACATTACTAACCTGGTGTTTCCTTCTAGCCTCAAAGGATTAAAGGCTATTTACTATCAAGACAAATGATCCTCGGAAGAGCTTTCTCTCCTTTCTCCCTTCATAGTAAATAGTTAAAGACCATTATTTCAGCACCTTCTCTTTTTCCCTTTAAACATATACGTGAAACATTTTTCAAAACATAGAACGGTAGAAATATTCACTAAGATTTACCTGAGCAGGCACTTAACATGCAAAGGGAATGGCAACCTAAGAAGAACAAGCAGATGTTTACAACAGACTCTTGCTTTTGTAACCAACTTTCGGATCATTACCATCTAACATAGTGTCCTAAAATGTAATGGTCACATAAATACTTACAAGATTTTAGTAAAAGTGAGACTTATCTGAAATTTCGTATTTAGGGGTTGACGTTTGACTCTAGAGTTTGTCATTTAACGGTCTGTTGGCAGGAGAATTGGCAGTCTTTACCATCTTTAAAAGTTTTTAAAAAGTCGTAGATTCCATTAAAAAGAAATTCCCTCTTAGCAGAGCAAAATGCCAGTGTCTCTCTTTCCAATTCTTCAATTATTATTAAGCATTATTACCATTATCTGGGCAAAAACAACCAGTTCTGAAGCATTTCTTCAAGTTGCCCTGTGCTCCACTTTTTAATCCATTAACTAGTGGTCTTCAGTTTGTTGATGACTTTTTTCTCTTTGACCCTCCTGTTCTGGAACCAGATTGTAACCTGCCGCTCGGAGAGGTTCGTCGTGGCTGATATCCTCCTCCGTTTGTCCTTGGTTATGAATTTGTTCGTGGCGTATTCCCGTTCTAGTTCTTTTAATTGCACCTTGGTGTAAGGCACGCGCTTCTTTCTCCCCCTCCTATAGGAGCTGGTATCCGAGGGGTGGGAGACTACATCTGGAATACAGGGGAGAAGGCAAGTTACACAGGGATCAGACCCGGGGCCAGGACACAGAAGACAGCTCGATCTGAGCCACCCGCCTTGCAGTGCCGGGCTGCGCTTTGCCACGCGCTGTACAATCCGGCCTTACGCCAAAGTGTGGTGGTCAGTTGGGAAGATGGTTAGTTTTGCACTGAAATGAAATCTCCCAAAGCTCCAGTGACCACCCCAGCGGGGTTATCCTGCACACGCAGAGCGTGTTTCTCCTGGATCGCCTAGCCCAGCGGCCCACACCTTAGCACCCGACTCAGAGTAACAACACTCGGGTGCCTGGCTCCTCTCAGTCCCAGCACTCGATGCTTCTACAGCAAGGGTATTCCTCCGATAAGGAACAGTGGCAATGTGATAAACCGAATATCAGGTCAATTTCTCATCCTTAAGCTCTTGTCAAGGGCTGGGGAGGGCGGGGCGCAGAGGGGAGAAGGAAGGTAGCCAGGGTCCCCACAAGCTCCCTCCCAGCACCCCTTATCCAAACAGGGCCAGTTCAACTAAGAGCGGTGCGGACAGCGCCAGTTAGCCAGGGTCAGTCCCCCAGGGGGTGCAGAGCCGCTAGGGCAGGCCAAGGAAAGATCAGAGGGGCACCGGGGTGACCCCGGGCTTGAGCAGCGGAGAAGCTAGAGCAGAGCCGGAAGACCCGGGCTGGAAAGGGGGCGCCATTTACCGGGCAGAGTGGACTTCCAGAGGTGGGGAGGCTGCGCCTGCTCTTTGGGGCAGTACATTTGGCCGTTCCAGCCGTTGGGCAGCGCCCAGGGCTGGTAGCTTTCCATGGGAAGACCCAGGGGCTCGTGGCGCGATTCGCCGGGGCCCCCGAGACCCGGCACCACCGGCATATCCAGGTAGCCAGGCACGGGCTGATGGTGGTGGTAAGGCCCGGCTGCGTAGCCCTGGTGGTAGAAGGCGAACTCCTTAGCGCGGGAGCTGAACTCCTCGGCCGCGGGGCCGGCAGTATCCATGTACTTGTCCGCGAAGGCAGCGGCGGCGGCCGAGGCGGGCTGCGCACACGACTTGATGGCGTTGGGGTGCGGGCCCATGCGGGCGCACGGGTAGTAGCCGCTGCCGAAATAGCCATAGGGCAGTGCCGCTGGCCCCGACGAGCTCTGCGCCGCCGCCGAGCAGGGGCTGCATTGCTTGGCGGCTTCGGCACCCGCTGGGCCCGCCGGGCCCGGCCCTCCCGAGGACGACGCGGCGGCGGCGGCGGCGGCGGCCGCGGCGGCGGCGGCGGCGGCTGCGGCGGCCGACGGGGGCGCCTCCCCCGGCGCGCTGCTATAGGCGGCCGCGGCGCCCGGCGCCAGGGGCGCGGGGTGCGCCATCAGGTTGCGGCATTGGTTGGCTGCTGCAGCCGCGGCTGCCGCGGCCGCCGCCGCCACCGAAAAGTTGCCCCCTGCGGCCGCAGCCGCAGGGTGGGGGAAGCCCCCGCCCCCGGCCCCGGCCGCCGCGGCCGCGGCCGCCGCCGCCGCCGCCGCCGCCGCCCCTTCCATGTTCTTGTTGAGCTCGTCGGCCACCAGGCCGCCGCCGTTGTCGTAGAGAAACATGACGGTGGGCTCGATCCAGCGGGGGTGGAGGAGCACGGAGGCTGTCATAGCCCGAGCCGCATGGAGAAGACCCCAGTGGCGCTGTTTTAAAAAGCCCCCAAGAAGTGAAGAGCGCGCGGCGCGGGACCGGGGCCCGAGCGAGGGGGGCGGATCGCGCCCCGCGGGGTCGCGCCAGGCGGCCGCCCATTGGCCCGGCCCCCCCCCCGCTCCGCCCACGGCGTATGCAAAGCGGGCGGCTCCAACCCCAGCTCCGCTCTGTGCACCCGCGGTCCCCGCCGCCGCCCGCGCCGTCACCAGCGCCAGCACTAACACTCGCTGCGCGGTCGCGCAGCGTTCACCCAGGGGAGAGTAGGGGGACGCTGGCTGGTGGGGGCCAGAAAACCTGGCGGGTGGGACAGGAACGGAAGGGCGTGACTTTCGCATCCCCCCTTTCCTTCCCTTAGCCCAGTGAGGAGCAGCTCAGCGCAAGAGTCGGGGAGGGGACGTGGGCACGCAGTTGGGTTTCGACCTGAGGCCGTGGGGACTGGTCAGGTAAATCCAGTAATGGCCAGGGATGAGAGACTGGGGAGGACGGGATCAGCCGGGCTCAGGCTGGGTATTTCTTGGGGCCTTTGGGCGGTTTTCTTTCCAGTTATCTTTCTGCAGAGAGACCCTAGGTCTGCTGTACGCATTTTGGCTTCGACAATGTCACATTCTTAATTTGGCTGTCTTTCCAGGGGAACAGGGGCAGGGCGTTTGCTGCTTGTTGGTTTTTTCGGAAAGGCCTGGCTCATGGGTCCCAGGACATTCCACTGGAAAACTTGGACTGCATTTAGGAGCTCCTTTGCCTTCCCTTCTCTTCACCTATGTCAGTGGGCAATTTTACATTACATTACTTACATTTAAGCCCTTAGACTCTGAACAATTCATCATACCCCACGGTGACACACACACACACACACACTGGTACACACAGTCACATTTACACACACAGGAATATAACCTGTTTCTCACTCTGACCCAGTAACAATTCTTCCTCCTTCTTCAGAAACAGAGATGGAAAGAGCACTATTCACCCGTGCTCCTGTCTCACCAGTTCTTCTGGCTTCTCCTGGAAGGGTCTTAGAAGGAACAGGCCCCAGGTGGGCTACTAACTGGAACTCCAGCCTCAGATCTGGGGCCTCAGCAATCTGTTGCATAGAGCCTAGGGTGGACCTGACTTTTGGCATCTGAGATCCACAATTGCATTCTGTTTGGGAAAAGAGAAAGGGGTTGCTTCAATGCCTTCCCCACCAAGTAGGTGCTCCAGCCTGCAGAGGGTGCCCAGTGCCCAGGAACCAACCTGAGAAGTCTTTCCTCTGTGCCTAGGAAATGCAACCCTTTCCTGGGAGCATGGTGGGTACTGGTACTGGCAGAGCAAAGCAACTACCCTTCTTGGAGTCACCATGTTTTAGTGAGGGATTTTGAGAGTCCTGCCACTTTGGGGCAAATACTTCCACTTCTGATTGGGTGATTGTGCTGGTCAGTTGCCCATAAAGGGAACAGGCATTCAAAATGAAAGTGGGCATATTCAGGACCATGCAAGCTGGGCAGAGTACTGGACTCCTTTCCATCTCAGGCATACTGATGAGCAGCCAGACTTGGTCTGCTCTTTGGTCCCAGCTTGCAGACTCATCCCTAAACTAAAAGCACTGAATGTACCACCCCACTGGTTTGCTCTTTAAGCCCCCTGGCCTTCCTGCATGATCCAGACTGATGAAACTGGCTTAGGCTTTTATCTGCCCAGATTCCAAGCTTGCCCTGACCAATGTAAGTGTCGCCCAATAAAACCTTCTCTTATCCCCCCCACCCAGTGCTTCCTTTCCCTCTTGACTTTTTAGCAGTTCTGGGTAAATATTGATTTGCCCCCAGTTTACCTTCTCCCTGCCTGGCCATTTGCAGACTAAGGAATCAGACTCTGTAAAGACTTGATTTTTGTGTTACTTTCCGGCCCTTTCCTCATCCCCCACCCCCTTCCTCTCTCCAAGTGGCATTGTAAAACTCACAGTGACAAAGAGAAAGAGTAGGGTTCGAGGCCCCAGTTCCTAGGGACTTGAGGGCAGTTTTACATACGGGTCAGACACGGCTGGAGGCCAAGGTCAAGTTGAAAGTTACAGTCTAGTCAGCGTGAGAAAACTGCCTTGCAAACTTGGAGAGTAAGGCCGCTGCGAAAGGCCCACCGCTCACCTCCCCTCACACTCAATTCCCTTTTCCTCTGGAATTTTAGTTTCTGGCTCTGTTTGGCTACCCAGCATTTTTTGCTGCCTTCGTGGAGTTTTTGGGGCGGTGTTTACGGACTCTTCTTCTCTGCCTCCGCCCTGCTCTTGGCTGTGGTTTCGAGTCTATTCTGTTTTCCAGCCAGACCCGGAAAAACGAAAACACAGCTTGGGAAGCCCCCCTCAGCCGCCGCCTGTGCCAGCTCACCTCTGGCCGTGGCGCGGTTGCTGGTGCACGCGAGCGGCCAAGGCCAGTTCTACATTCTTCCCTCCCCCCGCCCACTTCACCGGAGCCGGGAGCCCAGCGAACAGAGGAAGGGCCTCAGCTCCAGACTGCCAAAGTGGACTGGTCCCTCCACACCAAAAATGGTGAGACAAGATTTCATCTTGTCCTCTGAGGAGCCACAAGCAGGTTTGTCTGGGAGGGACAGTGCCTGGTGGGGCAGGGAGGAAGGCTTTGGGTCGCTTCTCAAATTCATTCTGGTTTGCTTTCCCCGCGTGGCACCCCCACCAAGGAAGGGCTTGGGCTAGAAGTATTGAGATTTTATTTCCCTATCAATTTTTTAAAAATTCTCCAGATATGGTTACTTAGAGGGAGGCAGCCTGTTTGTCCCTTCTTGGATCTCCATATACATGATGTGATTTTTATACCAGGCGTCTTGACGTGCCTTCACTATTTTTAAATGTATGTATGTCCTTCTAGATATTGAGTTGTAGCCATCAATCTGCAGGAATGGTTTATAGAACTTGAATGAGCTCTGTGTATAATTTTGGATCTGAGTTTCTAGAATTTCTACACACTTTGAAGTAATAATAATTCCTGTTCTTCTGTCTTTCACTGAGGAATATAAGAGATTTATTAATGGTTCTCAATATGGTTTCTTAATCCACTAGGCAGCCATTAAAATGGCTTGCTGTGGAAAAAAAAAAAAAAAGGTCAGAGGAGTGAAGACTGGACTGTTTTTGGAAGGGACTGTAGACCCTCTCAGCATTCTTCCTCTTTTCTCAAAAGTAAGGTAAAGATTTGGTTGCCTGCCCAGCTAGAGGGGTCTGACCTTTCTGAGCCATACTCTTGCTTTTTTGTTTTTGATTTTTTGTCCCCCAGGCACAGGAATTCCTATAAGATTGCAGAGAAGTATCATCAGTTTAACAATTTAATCCTCAGACACCCCATGGGTTAGGCTGTGGAAGCCAAGGGACCCACTAAAATTTTCAGGCAGCAGTGGCCAGTAGAGCAACAGAGCCAAGTGGAAGACTGCAGGAGTAGAGGTGGGAGAGACTGGGGTTATTTTCCAAGCTCTGCCTGGTGTGCCCAGATTCTCTGGAGGAGCCCTGAGAGGGCAATGCCGGCAGAACCTGAGGGCGCCAGCTGCAGCAAAGCCTTTGTTCAAGTAGTTTCCACAGCCTTTTTCCTGCTCCAAAATGCCTTGGCTTCTTACCTCCTGGATCGGGCCAGGGCACCCTGTAGGGCCTTAGTTTCCCTGGAGCCTCCCCCTGAACACAGAGACTGTGGTTGTGTTTTTTTTTGGGGGGGGGGATTCCATGACAGCCTGGGACAGGGGACTCTCCTCTCCAAGGGTTGGGAGAAAAAAGGACAAAGGATTACCAGGGTTTAATTGAATTTGATTTTCATTTGCAAATGAAATTTACCTGCTCTCACTTTAACTTGGAGGAGGCTGTCAGCACTGCTCCCTGGCACCACTTCTTTGCATCTATCCAGCATTAGGATAAACATTCCTTGGTTGGTTTTAAAGACACTTTGTATTTCAGGATATTCATGTGTTTCTAATGTATCCAAGCAGCTTTACGAGCTGCATTTGCAGAATATCTTAACCCTCTCCCTTCCACCCCAAAGGGACTAGGAGCCCAGAGATAATGGCAAAGGAAGAAAAAACTCCAGAAAGGAAAAAAAATGGTTGAGGGGCCCAGGATGGCCAGGAAGGACTGAGAAGGGGGAAATTCTCAAACAGGGTAGCACCTCTGAATCCTCGCTGGAGCACACCATTTGGGAAAGGAGCTAGTGGAGGACTGCTCTGTTCATGGTGGGCTTTTTGAATATCCTCAGCCCTATCTCCACTGGGGTGGAAGCTGTACCCTCTTTTTTAAAGGGAAGAGGTAGGTAGGTCCTGAAACTTGGGCTAAAGCTAGCCAGTGGAGAGGGAAATGGTGCATCCTGAGTCATTCAAGCTTTTGTTCTAGATTTTTGAACGTTTGAAGCAATAATAAGGCCCTGAAATTTCAAGGCAGTGGGGATAGTTTTGGACCATGGGAAGTCATATTGCATCGTTGTCGTGACCAAATGCTAACACTTGAAAATGGAAATGCAAGGTTGAGGAAGACCCACACTGACCCCACCTTGCCTTTAAGATCCCCTTATAGGGTGGATTTTGAAGACAGTAAGTTTTTGAAGCAGAAGCTCTCCTGTGCCTGGGAGGTTTCACCCAGTACCACAAAGCCACTAGGGAAAACCGCCTCAGGAAGGACAGCAGAAACACCGGGAGATCCCCACTTTCAGCGCTGCCCTGCCCTGTTTCTTCCAGGGAGTCTTTGAGAAGGAGACAGGCAGCACCTCCTCGCTTAGAACTACTAGTCCTGAGTCCCAGGCTCCCGGTGAAGAGCACCCCCTCTCTCAATGCATAGTGGCAGCCAGCAGCACCCGGACTCCTCAGGGTTGGGGCAAACTTGGAGTGAAGGGCGCGTGCTCCGGTCTCTGAGACCTGGCTCAAGGAGGTCTGAGTGATTCCGAAGCCGGCAGTTCAGGTGGTGGTGGAGGGAGGGCTCCTTGCTCCCAACATTATCATGCTCCTTATTGGACCTGGAAGCAGCCTCCGCCTAAAGGACCTGAAGGTGCGTTAGAGCAGGGGAACAGAACTCCCAGGTATTAATAGAACCTCTACCAGAAGGAGGACCCGCCTTCCTAAAGTGCCTGGCTGGCTAGCGGCTTGAGGGCACCAGCCTTCTGGGATCCAATTCACCCAGGGAGTGAAGTCGCCATTTATTGGGCCAGGAGCTGAAAGAGAGCGGAATGGCCCAAGGAAACCCGCGCGGCTGCGACAGGAGGATGAGGAGTCTCTACCCGACCACGATGACGGCGATCTGTCCCTCCACTGAACGAAAGGAATCCTACCGCCAGTCCCCACCCCCACCAGAGCTTGATGCTCTCACCCGCAACAAAACAGGAAACCAGTGCTGAGCTGTGGATACTTTATGTCAACAAATACACTGAAGGCATTTCAGCTTTTAAAGGAAGTAGGGGTTTGTACACAAGGCTGGCCCCATCGGACTGCAGATTTTCCCCCGAGAAACCAGTGCGGGCAGCCAGGCGGCCTGGGCCGGCGGGAGTCCATCCTTCCCTAGAACCCTAAGGACTCCCACGCCCTAGACCTGGGCTGCGAACTCTTAAAGCACAAAGCATCGGAGGGAAGGAAATTCACCAGTACAACCAGGAGGAAGGGGAATTCAGGACTCTTTTCAGTACACACTGAGTTGTAATCTGACTTTTACCGGCACATTATACATTGTAATCATGTGTGCGCCTTGGTATGCACGCACAGATTCACACATCCGACGAATGCACACACGCAGTGACTGTGCATAACAAATGTCATGTGGGTGAAATACAGGCATCATACCAACCCCTAAGGAAAAAAAATTCACCGTGTCAGACCAGCCTGGTGACACAGTTTGAGGTGGCTGGTGCATCCCCCTTACTCATTCTGATTTTTCCAACTACTCTCCATTCCCTCTCCTGTGGGTTTGCAAATACACCTGTTCTCAGTGGAAGGTGAGTCCCGGCTGGCATTTACCTGGTTCGGATGTCCTCCCCAGAACCTCTGGCTGGCTCTGGGGACTCTCACTGAGCCGGTCTGGAGCGTCTGATGCTGCTCATGAAGCAGCCGCCGTCCCTTTGTCCCCGGAGCTGGAGCCCCGCTTGGCCCAATGCTCAGGGAAACGAAGCAACTCAATAAAAACTTTTGATATTAGTTTTTATGGGTCTTTACACTCTGGTGAGGGGAGCCCAGTACGGAAGCTCCATTAATCAGCCCTCAACCGTGGGTTTGGATACTCAGTTTATGGGTTGGGAAAGGGAGCTTGCCGGAAAGAAACCATCGGGGATGGTCGGCTGATTCCGGAGAAATGAAAAAAACGAACAAGGTCGTTTTCTGGTCCTGGAAACCAAAGATTAAATAGGCAACTCCAGATGCTACCTAACAGATCACCTTTTTTTTTAGACCCCTGGCAAGGATAATTTTTCCACCTTTGCCTAACACAATTTAAAAAGAAAACTTTTTGTTATGAAAATTCCTGAATACATACAAAAGTGGTCCGAATCCCTATATGCCCAAATTCTAGTTTGAACTCCTATTATCATCTTGTCTTACATGTTTCATCATCCACTTCCATTCTGTTTAATATTTAAAATTAAATTCCAGACATAAAATCATTCTACTCTCAACATAGGATTTCGAAGGTACATTTTTAAGATTGAGAAAAAAGACTTGAACTTGAGTTGTTCTGATTACAATCTAAAATGAACTTGAGGTTCCACCCAGGAAAAATCTGGACAAAAAAGAGGTTTGGGTGGTGATCATACCTTGCCTAAAATTTGGTATGCATCGTCTTTATAAAAATATATATGTATGGGAGAGACTTATATCACCCTTTTCTATGTGATTACCTTTTGATTGAAGATTCTATGGCTGCATCTGGATTTTATGGGGAGATGAAAAATTCTGCCTTGGTTCTTTCTGTTTCCTAAGTTGATATATATTCACTTATTAGTGGGCAAATGACTATTTCTCATTTCAACACATCTCCTTCCCTGGTAGAAATCCTACAGAGATTTCTCATGGTTAAACTAGGAAGAGAAATTTTTTATTGGACTGATATCCCATCACAGGGGACAGAGTTTTCAAGAAGAAATGCAATTCTATATATGTTTTAAAATATCCCTTTGAGATAAGAGATTTTTAAAAAGAATTAATAAAGACGTTGTGGTTTCTTTGAATTCAGTGGCCTAATCAACTAGTAGCATGATCTCCCCCAGAGAGTGCCGAAGGTAATTTAACTAAAAGCTTTGGCAACTTTAGAAACCAAAAAGGCAAAACCAAAAAATTGCAGACTATTGAATTTGACAAGTCCTGGAACAGCCAGCTACTCAATAAGTTTCTAACCTCAAGTCCTCTTTTCCATAGCAGAGTGTTGGGTTGTTTATGGTTTCTTAATTACCCCCTTTTTTTCTTTTGAGTTGTTAAATATCTGGGATGATTTTATACTAAGCATATGTAACTGCTTTATAGCATAAGAGCTATTTGACCAAACTCATAAGGGCTGTGTAAATTAAACAAAAGGAGATATTTATGTACACATATTCTATCAATCTAACAATTTCAACTGTATGCAGCAGAAAGCCTTGGAAATATTATCCATGTGTCCCCTGACCGCAGCCTGTGGGGCACTGGGAAGATTGATCTCTACCCAGGCTTTAGGCTCAGTGTCTGGAGGAAGGTCCCCTGATCCTAGGATGGAGTTCTCCATGGGGGTGACAGCTTAGGTCAGAGTAAGGGTGGAGACTGCACAAGTGAGAATAGTCGGAGGAAGAGGGAGAAGGAAAAGGAGACATTAGAGACAAGCTGGGAGACAAAGAGGAAGGGAAGCAGAGGGGAGAAGAATAGAAAATAGTGAAACCATAATTCCCAACAAAAATTTAAGTCATGGAAGCACAAGGAAGGCCTGTGTTTTTGAAGCTCTGCAGAAGCCCACACTGTGTGGAAACTTATTTTTATGCGGGAGCCTGGTTGCCTTGCCCCCTCCCCCACAGCCTCTGGACTGGTGAGTTCCACTTAGAGCGTAGGCTTCAAGCTTCCTGTGACTTCTGTAACTACACAAACATAATCTGGACTTTGAGAACCTGATTATGGTCCCGAGTTAAATGCAAGATTGAACTTTTGTCCATAGAGAGTCAGAACATGTGAATTCCAGCTGGTATAGGCTTTGGAGGCATAGGTTGAGAGCTGAGTTGGGGACAACCCCTCAAGCCTGCTAGCAATTATGTGCTCTCAGCCACTTTAAAAAAGGCCATATTTCTTTACATTTTTAGGATCTAATGTGAGGTTATGTCGGGTCACGGGACCCTGGGCTGGTGCAAAGTAATTTGATGTCACTGAGAGCAAGCAGACTCGTTTGTCACCCTTAAGAATAGAAGTCCCCACAGCCTGTGCTGGGAGTAGGGCAGAGTGGGGTTGGCTGCAAATGGGGGTAGGGGGGTGCGGGATCTAGCCAGGAGTCCAGCGTGGGCCTAGCCAGGTGGGCTGGGAGGGGGTTTGCTGGGTCCTGGGTCAGGTTGGAAGGGAGCAGGGATCAGCTGGGGTCTAAACTCAGACATCAGCTCATCTGAGCTCAGCATGAAACCTGGACGCTGCAGGTCCATTTGCAATCCACATATCAGATTTTCATTCCCCGAAGTTAAATCTGGCTAACCCTGCTGCAAGCCTCCCCCACCCCATTCCTACTTCAGCAGTCTGTAGCTGATTCGATAAAATCTAAGGGAGTCTCCCTATCTGAATAACTAAATTTCATACCACCAATAAGTGATGGGGGTTGGAAGTGGGGGGACAAAACGGAGTCATAGACCAAGTATCTTTTGGGGAATGCACTTCTGTGTGTGAGGAGAGCTGGTGATATCTACAAAGAGCTTCATGGCATTTTGCCTAGGATGGACTCCCCACCATTTTCAATTACTTTCATCTGGGAGGGTGGCGGGTAGCACAAAACAAAGAACAGGGTTACTTGAGCCCTCCTTTGAGAAACAAGAAGAGTCCAAACCCTGGGGAGGCATATGGATAAGAATGGTGAAGACCACTTTATAGGCAAAATGAAGAAAGAGGAGGCTATAGTCCCGGCTAGCCCTTGTCTTTAGCACTAAAGGGTGTGGGGACCCTGTAGAGGGCAACTCCTTACAGCCATTACTGTCCCCTGTTGTTTTACCAGAAGACCTGAAAAGTCTATGAGCAGAGATGCAGACCCCCTGCTTCAGGGCCCAGTTGTGGCTACAAGATGTCCTGAGATTGATATATTGAAATGTGAAGCAGTGTGTCTGGGCCTTCTATATTACCCAGAAAAGGGACATCCTGATGACATTTTTCTTCCTGACAATTCTAGGATGATATGATGTTACATCAAGTGGAGTAAGAAGGGAAAACTTAGACCCAGCCGAAGTGGTCAGCCAGGAGGCCTCCTAGAAAGGGGACCCTCCACTCAAAGCAGGTGAAACTGCAATTGGCATCTCTGTGGCACTTAGGGAGGATTGTACAGAGTGCTATTTCAGCCTTGAGGTTTGGAAGGGCTGCTAGGACTGTGAAAACAAAGATGAGACAGCACTCTATATGTGAGGCTTATTTCCTCAGGGGCAACCAGACAGTCCAGTCCTCTACAGAAATTAGACTGGGTGGGAAGTGGCAAATGGTAGAAGATTTGGCCAACCACTGCTCGAAGGAGATGGGGGCGAAAATGCCTGCGTATGCTGGAAAGCGAGGCTCCTGCTCTCTGCTAAAGTGCCTGGAGGAAATTGTTCTGGTCTCTGGCCTCACCTGGCTTCTGGGGCGATCTGTTGATTCCCAGAGCCACTCAGGACGCTCCAGGAGAACCCACATCTGCGCGCTCCAGAGCTCCGCTCGCTCCTGGTTCAGAAGCCCCAGGATGGGTTTGATGGGAACCCGGGGATCCTGGGTCAGTTGGCTACCAGGACCCCAACACGGTGAGGAAAGCGACAAAAGTCGGATCTTTCCTCTCAAGGTGGAAATGGCGCCTTTGCCCTGAATTGGAGCACGGTCTGGGGCCTGGGGATCTTTAAGAACGCGCAACGAGCGCTCGACTGTTTAAGGGGCGGATGGGGAGTGAGGGGCTTCTCTTTGCTGTGTCCCACCCCCGCCCAGTCCGCCCAGGTGGAGGTCCGGTGGGCAGAAGCTGGAGATGATCGCTGAACGCCGCTGCAGTTGCGATCTCTTCCCACTAGATGTCTTCCCAGTTAATCGGAATTGCAGGACGCTATTTCTGTTCCAGTGTCCGAGACTCGGTTTCCCCGGGCTCTTTTTGAAGTCTGGCGTTTTGTTGAAACAGCAAACCTTTTCCTTTATTTCTAATGCCCCCCTCCTTGACCCGTGCTCCATATCCTGGCTCTGGAAATCAACCAGAATCAAATGTTGGCTCCCTGCGGGCCTGCGACCGGCTCATGCCATTGGAATCTTTTTATGACCTTTGATGTGTTTAAATAACATGGCAAGGCTGAACACACACCTCGGATTAAACTTTAATCGGTTGCAGTCAAGGTCGCCCAGGTGGTAAACGTGTTTCCTCCGACTTCTCTTGGCAGACATTATGGAGTCCAAGGTCTCAGGGCACAGTCCTAGGTCCCTACCATGTCCCTCTCTGCCTAGGCCTGGGTGGGGACCAAAGCCTTGGTCACCCCATTGAACTCAAAGAAGACTGAAGAAATGGGGTTGGAGGTGGAAACACAGGGTGGGCTAATGACCAGAGCACAGTTTTTACAGCTACTAAGGCAGAATGGTTAAAAATTCCAAGAGGCACTTCCAATTTCCCCAGAATCCTAGAGAATGGTGGAAGTTCTAGAGTCATGGTCAGTGCCTTGACTGTTTAATTTTCCGCTAGAATGGCTCAGCTCATCCAGGGAAGGAGGGGGATATGATATTGATGAAGAAGCCAATACAGCTGATTGTTTTGAAGGTTGCCAAGCTCATTAGCATTAAGTTAGGATCTAGAACACAGGTTGTAGCAGCCCTTCCGTGTGTTGGGCCACACAGGATTAGCTTCAGTTTCACTGGCTGAGTCACTGGGTCTGAACATAACTTTCTGAGCCAATACAACTGTCAAGGAGAATTGTCTTGGACAATATTTAGGAAAACACCCAAGGGCAGCATGTATTGTAAAGCCTCCCATTGTTCTTTTAAAATGAGTATTTTTTTTGAATTGTTTGTTTTTTGAATTTTTTTTTTGGTACTAGAGATTGAACTCGGGGGCATTCGACCACTGAGCCACATCCCCCGCCCTATTCTGTGTTTTATGTAGAGACAGGGTCTCACTGAGTTGCTTAGCGCCTCGTTGTTGCTGAGGCTGGCTTTGAACTCGCTATTCTCCTGTCTCAGCCTCTCTAAGTGCTGGGATTACAGGCTTGCGCCACCGCACCCAGCTAAGTGCACTAATTTTATGTGTTAGCTACACTTTTCAGAAAGTCCTCCCCTCCCAAACACACATGGTCAAGTGTCCCTCTGGGGGAAGTTTTCTCCACACATCAAACCAGATTTGAATTCAGGGGAGAACACTGAAAGGAGGTAACCTAAGGCTTGGACTTCAGCCTTATGGGCATCAATGCAGACTCCTATCCCCTGGGAGAGGTTCTCAGATTCTTTTTGGGCTCACCCCCTGACCTGGAGATGAATATGCCTGCCAAAGACTTAAAGCCTCAGCTATGCACAGCAACAGAAGTTTGTGGCCTCAAAATGAATTATCTTCAATTTTCCCCAAGCCCCTAGTGCCTGAGGGTCTGTAGACAAGACCCCTGCATGTCCCTCCAGATCTGAGATTTCCACAGCTCCTAGCTATGGAGAAATATTGTATATGTGGTTTATTGATTTTTGTTGTTGTCCCTGTGGTGGCAGTGATAATGGTGATCCAATGCAAGACATTATGCATGCTAGGTAAGCCCTCTACCACTGAGCTACATGCCCAGTCCATGGTTTATCAATTTTCACCCCCAAGTGTCAAGAAGCTTCATATGCTAGACTAGGGAGCTGATCTCTCTAGTTAGAGATGATATTATCACTGGTTTAAGTTAGTTTTAAAACTTCATGGAACCTCCTGGGGGCTGGTAATACCCTATATCTTGATCTTTGTAGTGGTTTCACAAGTGTATATATATATAAAAATTCAGTGAGCTGGGTGCTTAAGATTTGTATGCTTGGCTATATGTAAGTTATATGGCAATAAAATTTTTTTTAAGTGTTCCGTCATAACGACCTGTGAAGTAGGTCCCAAGGTTATTATAATCATCTCCATTTTACAGACCAGTCAGCTAAGACTCTTGGGGAAGCTAGAGAGTCCCAGACTTCATGGATGAAAATAACTACCTGAGTTTCTTCCTCCCAGTCTTGCTTCAGTAGTCAGTTCTTTCTTTTTTAGCAGATTTCTCAGGTGGCTGAAGTCAATTCAGTCTAGAGGTGCATTTTTAAATATGGTTGTGAAGCAGGAACATGACAATCACCTCCTTCAAATGCTTATAGTCTTCGCATAGGGAGAGAATGGAGAAGGCTTGGTGTCCAGAGGCTATGAGGCCTAGGGGGCCCCACTTGTGAGACTGGAATGAGGAAGTAGGTCCCCAGGGTTCAGAACACATGTTCTTTGTATTCTAGTCATCTCTGCCCATACCATCCCATTGCGTAGCCTGAGGCCAGGCAGAGCTCTCCCACTGATTCCTACCACCTACCCCACTGCCCTTTCTCAAAAGCACCAGTGAGGTGGGGTGGGGGGATACTGAAATAATGGTGACTGTAGTTAGATGACTGAAGATATAGAAAGCAGTTGTTATTTATTCCAGGCACAGTCGCAAAAGGCTTCCAAAAATATCGAGCCGAGATATTTTATTGTCCAGCCTGTCTGCAGCCTGTAATTATGCGTTCAAGATGTTTAATGTGTGCAAATGCATTAGCCGCTTTCGCTGGTGAAAACCCTAGCTGGGGGCGGGGGAGAGGCAGGTCTGGAGATGATTATGTCGTACAGTCGCAAACATTATTCTGCTCTTACTGTAAATGGCCTCGGCCACCTTTACGAGAAGCCAGGAAAACTTTGAGAATGAGGAGCAGCGTTTACGCGGACAAACTGTCCTTTTTCTTCTCTCTTGCTCTTTACCCTCAATCCTGGATTTGTCGAAGCGTCTATCAGGCGTCCTCTTTGCCAGGTTCACGGGCTTGGAGCGACAGAGGGAGGAAGGAGGCGCGTGGAGAGAGAAAGAGCGAGTCCAGCAGAGGAACAAACGGCCCATGCGGGTCCTCGGTGCCTACGCCTGGGCCGGGCTTTGATTGGCGGCTGGGGTTGTTGGCGTTGAAGCCCTGGCGGCTGCTGGCAGGCCCACCTTGGGCAGGGTCAGATACTCCTGCTGCTCGGAGTTGTTCTGGACTCTTCCACACCCTCCCTAGATCGTCCTCTCCAGACTGGTTCCGAGGCTGCTCGGGGTTGAAATAAGACCGCTAGGCCAGGTCCGGGC
>PVHX01006079.1:82428-104835 GCA_004024805.1 Geosciurus inauris
TAGCCAAGATGTGAGCCAGGGCTATCCGGGAACCTTGTAAGGTCTTATACTGGCACCTTTCCCCACCCAATGACACACACTGGGTCCCCGGGTGTAGAATGCGGCCCCGCCGCCTAGTGAAAGTGACTAGTGCAGGCACAGCACTGCAGGCCTTGCGGGTGGCCCGGCCCTAGAGCAACAAAGGTGTGCGTTTGCAAGCCAATAGTAGCTCCCCCACCCCACTCCACGCCCCAAATTTCCATTAATTCGGGCTTTTAGAACAAAGACTGGGCTGCGATGTCGTGCTGGGAAAAAGCTTAGTCCAGGAGCCTTGCCCGCTGCCCTCCGGTTCGGCGACCCGCAAAGCGCAAAACCCTTCGAGCTCTGCCCCAGGGAAGCGGCTGCCGCGGCTGCCCGCCCAAGGGCTTCTTTGCTGGAGGCGGACAGGGACTCGACGGGCACCGTTGGGCCCCAGCTCCCTTTAACGCGACCTTCCGCCTCGAGCCTAAGTCCTGTCTTCTTTCCTTAGAAAAAGTTCGGATTTTGAAACTCGTTTTAGGCCGCTGATTTTTTTTTTTAATATTTTTTTAAGTTGTTGATGGATCTTTATTTTATTCATTTATAATTTATATGTGGTGCTGAGGATCGAACCCAGTGCCCCACGCATGCCAGGCAAACACTCTACCACTGAGCTATAGCCCCAGCCCAGGCCGCTGATTTTAAACAAAACAAAATCAAACCATTGGACACTCGTTGTGTGTCGTGGGGCACGTAAGAAAATCTGTTTAGGATCCAGGGCGCATTTGCTGAGGCCTGGCAGCCCGGTTGCCGCCCCAGGGCATGGAGAATAGTCGGGCGTGGAAGGATCTGGGAGGATGACGAAATCCCAGGGAGGGAAATGCTCACACAGAGAAGAAAAACAAAACCTAGCAGACGTGATTTGTTCCTGCTCCAAATGCACCATCCAAAGAGAATCCCTGTCCTCTACAGTTGCTGGCGCTTGGGGTCTGGGGCCCTAAAATTCACCAACGGTGGGAGGAGGTTCCTAAGACCACCAATCTCTCTCTTGGGGGTACAGGCTTTAGCCACAGATGGAAAGAGCTAGTGGAGGTCTTGCGTGGCTGCATCCCCAAAGAGAACCCTGTTTTGAGTGACTCTCCATAATGAAGTTCCCAAGGCTTCCCCAGACCTGAAAGGGCATATTAATTATGCAGCAGCTAGACATTTAGGGACAGCAGGACCTTGGCAGGAGTTGTGGATTAAAGCTTTCAGACTCTCTCTTCTTGCTCTTACTCCCTGTGTTCTTTCCTGTCTCCCACCTTCCTTCCACCCAAGGGAGTTAGACCTCTAAGGGCATTCAGCTTTGCTCCCAGGTCCTACTGGGCAAGATGGAGACGTTTGAGGAAAGATCTCACTGGTCATCTGACTTATTTCAGAGACCCTAGAGGTGGCTAATTGTAAAGGCTGAAAATTAAAATTTAATCACATTCATTGTCCCACAAGCATGTGTCCTGAAGGCCCCAAACATCTTCTAACCCAAGGGTTCCTGGTTGCCTGAGAGGCTGAGCAGATTTTCCCAAGTAGAAGGAGACACAGGGAGAAAAGCCATCATTTCTGTGAATTTCCTGACTGATCAAAATCTGTGTTCACAGAGGAGGGAGGGAGGACCTGTGTCCTGTGACTGCTGTCCTAAAAGTAATTTTTTGGCTTCTTTCTTCCTCTTTCTCTCACGTAGAATTCTGAGTTTCTAAATACCTTCACAGAAATCCAATATTTGATCTTCTCTATGGGAAGTGAATCAGATCAGGGTCTTCCTTGCTGTCTTCCTCCCCTATTCTTCGGCTGCCTCAAAAGAACCCAGAGAGACACAGAAAAACCTAGAAGAGTCTCTTGCTGCTGGAAATGACTCTGCATGGGACCCAGAATCCAGAAATGGTGAGTGGTTTTCCTCTGAAGGCTGCTTGTGTCCTGAGGCTGGGGAGAGGTTGGGCTGGGTTGTCTGAGCAGCAAGGGGGCCTCCCTTGCAATTGTACTCAACCAGGGAAAGAGGTGGAAAGAGTTTTGAAAGACTCTGGGAAAATGGGTGAACAGGGCCACCTGGAAGACCTAGACTTCTCAGTTTTCTAGATCCCTGGAGGAGGGATTCTCCTGTTGGGAGTGCTTGTTGCCAATTTCCAGATTTGGTTTTCCTGCCCAAGAAAATTGAATCCTTGTTTAAATCTTTTCCTAGAAGCTATATGCTCATTCTTTGGCTTTCTGTTTTCTATTAGCCAGGGACTTCATGTAAGATAATCTGAGTTTCTCCCTCTGACCTCTGAAACATGTAATTTGGGGGAGATACTGTATTTAAAATGCCAGTCCCAGTAATGAGCCTAGCTTAGCAGTGTGAGCTCCCACCCTCCCCTTAATGAACAGAGCTGTCGAGAAATAATTTCACTTTGATCTAGTTTGTGACCTGAGTTTTTGGCTTAAAGAAGACTGGGCAGCTAATTGGATTCTTCAGTTGCCTTTAATCTCCACCTCAACACTTGGAACCTGACCAAGCTGAATTAAAACAAGTCTGATAAACAAGATGTAGCTGGCTCCCAGGTTAACAGCAATAAGAAAAGCCACCCCCCCCACCATTGTTGGGTTTAATGATCACAGCTTAGTTGGCACCTCACAAAAATACATGAGGCTGTAGGCCCCCAGAACCTGCAGCACGGAAGCCTTCAGAACCACCACCCGCCACAACACCCTGGATGTGGCTTAATTAGAAAGAGAAAGAGGGTGGGGGGAAATAGGGGAAGAAAAACTTACATTTGGTGCAAGAAGCAGGCTTGGGGGTTCATCTCAAAGGAAGGCAGGACGTCCAGAAGACTTTATCCCTGGGAGAGGAAGCAAGCTAGGCCAAGCCTTTGAGGGCTGGACAGTAAAGACTGCAATTCGAATTTCCAACTGTGATTCAAGAGTGAGGGGTGCGGGAGGGAAATAGGATATGAGGGGCAGGGTTATGTAGCCTGAGGAGCTGGGAATCATGGATTTTATTTAATCTTTTCAGATGCCAGGCTTTTGTGTTCTGGAGGCAAAGCAGGAGGAGGAAGGGGTCTGCTGTACCTCCCCATTCTTAGTTGAGGCCTTAGAAGGGATTCTCTTGGGCTTCCCTCCTGAGACTCCAGGCTGCTTCTTTCTTCAGTAGCTGGAGGAGTCCTGAAGGAATGCTCCTTTCAAGGTGGTGAGATTTACCCTAGGCCAGGATTTCTCAACCTGGAAAATATTGACATTTTGGGTTGGATCATCCTTTGCTGTGGATTTGTCCTGTGCATTAAATGATGGTGCAGCATCTCTGGCCTCTGCTTATTACAGGCCAGTAGCCCCTACTTCGGTCGTGACAACCAGACATTGCCAAGTGACCCCTGGGAGGCAAAAAACCACCTCCAATTAAGAACAGCCAGTTTGAGCCTCTATGAGGCAGACATTCCTAGGGTAAAAGTGGAGATCTCTGCTTAATATGCTCTTGAGTATTTGGGAGAGCTAGGAGAGCCCCGTGGGCACTCCATTTTTTTTCTTTCAGCCTCTGCAACCAGGTGGATCATGAATACCTTCTCAGGGATGTCTTGAACCCCCATTGTAACACCCTCAAGAAGATGTAGCTTCAAATCAAGAAGATGTAGCTTCAAATCCAAACTTTTAAACATACCAAATCCAGGATAAATGTATGTTGTGTGTGTGTGTGTGTGTGTGTGTCTATCTGTTTGTCCATCTGTCCAGGATAAATGCTAGGGGAGGGGATCTAGGCCACACTTTGTTCTGCATTTTTGAATAAAATAAGATTGTTTTCCTTAGTGTTTTTGGCCTTGAAGTGGGAAACAGCCAGGCTTTTATGCAACGTACACTGGTACATGATGTCAGTGAGTGGAGAGCCTGTGGCATATGTTGGGTTGAAAGACTGTCTCTAGAATGATGTTAGGCAGATTTTTATTCAGTAAGTGGTTCTATAGCTGTGCACCTGTCTCATCCCTCCAGCTCTGAGACCTAGCCAACTTGATTCTGAGTCAATGCCTCTCACCTAGGCTTTCTGGAATCTGCTAAAGACCAAGAAAAAATGAGTGTGACATAATTTATTGAACACTTGGCACTTCTTGGCACAATATTATAATGTAGATGAAAATCAATTTAGTAAGAATTTTATTATAATCTAACCATTTCAATCATATTATTTCCTCCTCCACCTTCTTTTTGAATTTCCTTCAAGAATATGTTCACATTCAACACAAATGAACAGTAACAATGAAGAGAAATTGGTTAATTAACAAGGACAGTTCTGTTAGACTTGAATATCAATAATAACATGAAGGTTAAGTTGTGTGATCTTTTTATGTATATTTCACTACTAGAATGGGTTATAGACATTTAGGGCTAACAAGGTATATTTGGGAATCATGGTCTTTAGGTATCTGACAAATATCTTTGAGTATTTGACAAAAAGCATTTGTTAGGTTCTTAGAGAGTGCCAATCACATCACAAATATTAACTAATTTAATCTACCTAACAACTCTAGAAACTTATCCATTTCACATATGGGAATACAGAGGCCCAGACAGATTAACTTGTCCAGGGTTATTCAGCTAGTAAGGGATTCAGCTAGGATTGTACCCAGGTATTGGATCCAAGGCCCATATTTTCCATATTTCCATTGTTGCTGGGAATGGAACCCAGGCCCTGCACATGCTAAGCCTGTGCTGTACCACTAAGCTATATCCTCAGCCCAGAGTTCATATTTTAAACACTAATTTCTGTTGTTTCTTGTTAACTTTTTGAGTAGGGACAGTGGCCCAGGGTTCAGCTATTGGAGAGGTAAGCATTTCTGTGCTAAGCATGTAGCCACTGCTTTAGAAGCCTTACTCTGAGCTTCAGGGCCAGATTCCTTGTTGACAGTGGGTCTATTAATAGAAGCTTTTCTGATAATTGAAAGTAAGTTATGGGAAATGTAATGCATATCCCTGGTATTTACTACCTCAGGAACATGAGAGACGTAATGAAGGAGGGAAGGTTGTAATTGTATAAAAACATCCATTCTACTAACAGAAATCAGTGGCAGCCAGAGACGTTCTCCCCAGGTTTCCGGCCCTGCTGGTGGCCCCTTCACCAGGCTCTGTACTGGCAGGAACCCCCCCAGAAGAGGAAAGGGGCCTGTTATAGGAGTCGTCAACCTGTCACCACGGCTAGGGTGAATATGGCCTCTGAGTTGGTGGAGGGGGAGAGGCTTACCTTTTAGCACCACAGCTGCAGGGCTGGGGGAGGGGCTGTGGAGTTGGGGTTGGGGAGGCTGGAGGTAGGGCCGGCCTTCTCTATCCACAGCCCAGTGTTTCCTAGGAGCAGACATTTATTGAGTCAGCAAAGCGTGGTGCTAGGCACCACTAGGCATTTAACATGAGCTTGGTGGATCTTACCTTCAAGTAGCCCTAGCAGTCTATAAGTGCATGCATGTGTGGGTTTGTGGATGAGACAAAGATAGGGTGACATCACTGTATAAATTAGCACACTGAAAGCTGAAAGAAGAACTCAGGGATGGAGCTGTATGAATAATGTGCTAAGGGGGCTCTAGGAGCTTGGTGGAAAGTGGGAGGCAAGGAGGCTGGGGTGTTGTTTTGGGCCTAGTGGGTGTCTCTGGCCTGGGCAGGCAGAGAGAGTGAGCTGTCTAGGGACGAGGGAGAAGCAAGGGAGATGTTAGGTACAGCATCTTTGGCTAGAGATGGATGGTAAAGGAAGTATCATCCAGCACCTGCTATGTGCCAGATGCAGTATTTTTTGTAGGGATCATTTTACCCATCCTCCACAACGTTTCTATGAGTTGGGTACTGGCGTTATCCCCATTTTACAAGCATGCAAATGGAGGCAGAGGGTTAGTGACTGGTGCAAGGTCTTTCTACCGGGTGGCAGACAGTTCCTCTTTCCACTACTCTGAGCAGCGTCTACTAGGGGAAGCCCAGGGTTTGGCGCATCTGCCATTAATTAGATCAAAGGCAGCCCTGTGGGAAGCTTCTGTTTGTGGCTTTGCTTGCTTTTTAAAAAAATTGAGCCAACTGCGGTGGCACACGTCTGTAATCCCAGCACTTTGGTAGGCTGAGACAGAAGAATCAAGAGTTCAAAGCCAGCCTCAGCAACGGCAAGGCACTGAGCAACTCAGTGAGACCCTGTGTCTAAATAAAACACAAAATAGGGCTGGGGATGTGGCTCTGTGGTCAAGTACCCCTGAGTTCAATCCCCCGTACCAAAAAAAAAAAAAAAAAATCGAGTAAGATAGAGCTGTGCTGTGCATACATTTCTGTATTTCCCCCTCTGTCACCGTCAGTCCCATCATAGGAAGATATCGAATGATGAGCAAAAAATTTATTAGTTTTCTGGACAGGTCAGAGGGCAATGTCTCTCGGAATAGGGGTCCAGGGCGTGGAGGTCATAAAGTCCCCACGGGTGGACGGGGGGGGCGGGCGACGCCTGGCAAGCGATCACGAGAAACCGAAGCCCCAAGGAGCCGGGCCGAAGGTAGGCAAAAGTCCTGCCGGCCAGGCCCAGACTCAGGGAGGCGTCCTTCCGGTGGGGCCGGGCCACATCCTCGGAGCTTGATCTAGGCTGCGGATTGGCACAAGGCTCCTCCCGCGCGCCCTCCCCTCCGCTGCAGCCCGGAGGTGGAAGTCAGGACGCACCCTCTTCCCTCTGGGTAGGGACAGGGACGAACCCAGGCTTTCTTGCCAGCGCCCCTGGCTTGGGGCTGCGTGGTCCTGAGCAAAATCATGGAACTTCTAACCTGTGAAGAAAACGTCATAATGACAACATCGATAATACTGTGTGCTTGCTTGCCTGATACTTTAGGTTCAAATGAAATCATCCAGTCAACGAATACATTTTAAATATTCACCCATAGTTTAGTAGGCACTGTGCTAGGTACTTTACATTCTGAAATATTTACTTTTGCGTCTATTTGGAGAAATTTTATTGAAATACTACATACAAAAAGTGCATATCATAAGATCAACAAAATATCACAAAATGAAACCACCTGTGTAACCAGCAACAGATCAAGAGACAGAACATAACCACCTTCCTATCCTCAAAGAGAGCCTCTATTCTAACATCTACCACTAATATTTATTTAAAAAAAAACAATTCTGGGAAATGTATTGGCAATGTGTGAGGATATTGCATGCTGCCAATAAAGTGCTGTCAATAAGATATTCCCTTATTTACTTACCAACTGTTGAGCTGCTATGGAATTTGTCTGATTACTTGCTTCTAGGTCTTGTCAAGGGACTGGAGCTTGGCTTCTCACCTCCAGTCTGTTACAGAGCATCTAGGCTACCTGGCAATCCCTGTGGCCCTCATCAGTGGAGTGAAAGGGTGGCCTTCACTCTGGAGACCCTTTCTCCTGTGACTGGTGAGGGTATATTAGGTGTATCTCAGAAGGACAGCTTCAGAGTGCAGCTTATTGCTCTGTTTATGATCACTACAAATATTAATACATTCATAATAACATATGTTTGAAGATGTCTCCATCAGACTTGTTGGAATAAATGTGGGGCCTGAGTCTCACCATGAAATTCCAGATAAGTTACTACTTTAAATAACTGAAGAGTCCTCCTAGGTTGGCTTTAGAAAAGGATGTTGCTGCTTGTGTGAGCAGAATCTTCCTGTGGGATAGTCCTCTAAAGAACTACAGGATGGTTGGTGGGTAGGAAGGTCCAGCCCCATTTTTGTAAGGCCTTGCCATGAATTCTAACCTAAAAATAAGCAGTAAGAGGTCTAACTCCCTGGGGAGCACCCCCAGTCTTCCCTCTCAGACTGCCTGGCCTGGAGGTATACCAGGAAGCTCCCTAGGATGAACTCTTCAGAGATAAAAATCATAATCCAGCAGAATTGAGTCCTCAGGCCACTAGTTTAAACCAAGGGAATCAGAAGTTCTCAGAACAGGGCAGCATCAGTGTGGAGAAAATGACAAGAGTAAGAAATCCTTACATACCAATGGGGATTTCAGTTGACAAAGCACTGGTCATTTCTCCATCTGTTTATGGGGCTAATATGAATGCTTCCCTGGGTTTTTGTTCCGTTTTGGTGAAGAAGAAAGGTATGTAATGCAAAGACCACTTGTTCATTTTAAAGTGCAAGATGAGTGATTCTAGCTTTGGTTCTGGAGTCAGAGTCTTAGATTTGAGTCCCCAGTCTGCCACCCCACTAGCTTCATAACCTTGGGCAAGTCAGTTCATATTTCTAAGCTTTACTTTCCTCAACTTGAAAATGGATATAATAGTATTCTCTAATTAGCCCCTAAGGTTGTTGTGAAGTTTAAGTTCAATGATGAAAATAAAGCATTTAACTCAGGACCTAGAGTGCCTAGATGCAATAATAGCTGGCTTTAATTATGTGTTCTCCCTATTGTCATATCATGTGATTTTTATAGAGATGGCAGAAAAATCATATTCAGAACAGATTGAAGTACTGACATGTGTTTTGTCATGGGTAAACCTCAAAAATATTAAGCTAAGTAAAGAAAGCCAGATAGGAGATCACTCACTGTATGATTCCATCTACCTAAAATGTCCAGAAAAGATGATTTATAGAGGGAGAAAGTAGATTAGTAGTTGCCTCAAGCTGGAGATGGGAAGGGCAGTTAACTATAAAAGGTCATGAAGGAATGAAGGATCTTGTTGGTTGCAGCGGTAAAAATGTTCAAAAACAAATTGTGATGGTAGCACCACTTGGTAGTCACTAAAACCCACTGCACTGTACAATGTGGAGGCAACAGTGTCTTAAAAAGGGCAGAGTGGGGAAGAATAAGCTTTTTTGGGGGGGAGGTGTAAAAGAGTAAATATTAATTGTAGCTAACTTTTATGAAATATTAGTATGTGCCAGGCACTGTTCTAAAAGCCCTATTGACTTTTAAAAACTGCATGACATATTGTAAAGTGGGTAGTGTTATTAGCTCTGTTTTAGAGATGATAAACTTGAAGGATAGAGGAGTAAAATATCTTGACCACAGTTATAAGCTAATATATTGCAGGATCAGGATTTGAACCCAGAGCACCTGTATTTTACCCTGATGATATTAATGCCTATTAAAAAAAAGGAGAGGGAGCTGGGTATAGTGGTCCATGACTATAACCTCAGCAACTCAAAGGTCAAGCCAGAGGCCAGCCTTGGCAATTTAGCAAGATCCCTGTCTCAAAATAAAAACTAAAAGGGAGAGGGGATGTAGCTCAGTGGTAAAGCACCCCTGGGTTTGATCTTCAGTTAAAAAAAAAAAAAAAAGAGGAGAGATGTCAGAGTCTGGGCAAAAATCTCTAGTTACATTGTATGAGTTTGAGCCTGGAATATTCAGAGATTTTTGCTTAAGGAAATGTGATGTTGTTTTATGTGTAAATAAAAACCACATCAGATCCTGGTGGGGGGTGGATTCTCTCTGCTTACTGCTGCAGAGTGCCATTTTTCTGTATGAATATTTTAAATGCCAGACAACCCCTTCATTTCTATATGTTTGAAGTGTGGGTATGCTCATTCCTATAGTATGAACTGAGCTCAAGTTTTTTGAACAACATTCAGACTGATTTAAACAATCCCAGAATCACAGCCCAAGCTCCAAGTCATATTCCCCTCCCCTAGCCTAATTCCCAGTGTCTGTCCTTCAACAAAGAGTGTTCTTCTTACCCCTATTCCTGTCCCTGGAAATCCTCATCACATTTCAAATCTATTCCACCATGCAGTATAAAGTCTTTCCAAATTGAATAGAAACAAATACTATGTTTTAAAGGTCCACTTTTTTTGGTTTTCTGCACTGAGAGAGAATATGTGCAGTTAGAGAACATAACAGGCCATATTGATACAGAGGATACATTACTTGAGAGGAGTAATGGGTAAAAAACTGACGGTGGGCTGGAAGTGTGGCTCAGTGGTAGAGTACTTGCCTAGCATGCACAAGGCTCTGGGTTCAGCCACCCTCTTCCCCACAAAACAGACAAAGAACAACAACAAAACCTATTATACTTCCAAGGGCCAAAAAATACTGTATCAAATCTTTCCATTTAAATTGTGTGAACAAGTTGAATGGAAACACTATTCTCTTTTGTTTAAAAAGATTTACATGTATAAATATATCACAATGATTTCCACTTTTATGTATGTCTATAGTGCACCAATTTAAAACAAAGAGTAAATAAATAGAAGAAAGACCAGTAGAGTAGAGGAAGGGAAGAGGGGGTGGGGGGAAAAGTGGAAGTACTAGGGTTTGGAACACAGAAAATTATATTAAATGCATGTATAAATATGTCAAAATTACTTATGGTATTATGTATAACTATAATGCACTAATAAAACATTTTTAAAAGATTTAAAACTATGTGCATGTATAAAACAGGAAATCGTAAGTGAAAATTAAAGGAATGCCGATTTCTTAGATACTGTACAGGCAGAAGAGATTGAAGGGAAAATTAACACAGTAATGAAAAGATCAGAGAGAAGTAGACAAGTGATAACAATCTAGTAGTCTTGGGATGGGAAAGCGGTATGATTTTTAAAAATCATTCTTGTTTTGTGTGGGAGGAAATACTAAACTAATGCATGCTCATTTAGAAGATATCAAATTTTGAAAAAATATATGCTGTGGCAAGTTAATTCCCCCACACTCCCCGCCCCAAAGTAACAGTTGGGCATATATTCCTCCAGATATATGTGCATATAAAATATACATATGTTTCTTATATAATCACCCATGAAAAGTCACTGATCATATCTGATTAGTTGCAGACATTTGCTTACAATTTCTTTCTGCATTTTAACAAATGGGACATCATGCTATACAAACTTTTTCTCTTGCAACTTACTCTTTTCAATTAATGTAAGCTTAGACCTGTTTGCCCATGAACACAGACCTCCTTTGTATATAAAGTATATCTATGCTAATCATTTTATTTAACCATCATTTTACTTACATATTGATGAACTATTGAGTTATTTCCACTTTCTCATTATGACTAAAATGTAGTAAATATTCTTGAACATATCATGTAGGAAAAACTTCCAAAAGTGACACTTCGAAGGCAAACTGAATAACAACTAAACTTACAAATGTCAAAACTGCCTCCCAAAGCCTCTACTTGTTTTCTTTTCTTTTTAAACAGGAAAAAGAACACACAAAATTTATTACTTGCCTAAAACATGGGAATACGAGACTCTCTTCTTTCTCCCATTTCACCAATAGTACGAAAGTGACGTCGTCTTCACACGCTGCAGTCTGTTTTTACAATTCTTTATACAAAGTGAATGCTATTGAAATGGTTTATTTGAACTTGGCTGAGCTTCGTCCGGGTGGAGGGCAGGCCGAAATAAGTGAGGGGGTCTTGAAAGGAGCACCGTATCAGGGAGCACGGCTTGGGCCCCAGTGGAGGTGTGGGTCGGGATGAGGACCCTCGTGGATGCAGGGCTCCCGCAATTCAGAGGGCCTGGACCCCGCGGCCCGAAGCCCGAGTCCTTCTCGGCATCCAGAATCGTTTTTTAAGCCCAGACAGGAAAGGGCGCAGACACCGGCCCACAGCTCCTGGAGCGTCGAATTTCCTCCCAACAAATGCGAACCGTTGGGCCCCAGCCCTGCCGCCCTCCCGCCAGCGCCCGAGTGGTCCGCCCGCCGCGAGGCCGCGCGCCCGGGGGCTCTCTGCCCCCGCGGCTGTACGCTCAGCCCGAGGCGCCGGAGCCCCGGGGTCCGCTGGCGCCGCGCGTCACCCGGCACCTGCCGGTCTCCCTGAGCTTGCAACCAGCAGAGCCCAGGCAGCCACCGCAGGGAGTGCGCGCTTAGGTGTCACGCCCGGGCCCCTACTTCCTCTTCAAGCCTGAGTCCCTAAAACCGAGGCCGCTGCAGAACCTGCTGCCAGCGTAGAAGATCCTTCATGTTGTTGTAGGCCCCGCAGGCGCACATCCCTCTCTTGGGCTTGACAGGACCCAATGGTTGTGTGGGGGCGTTGTGTGTTTTTATTTTGCGTGTCACCAGTCTGAGGGTAGAGGAAAACGGCTGGGACTGACCTAGACCACCTCAGAAACTCAGGAGCTGGGGACACTGAGAAGGGTGGAAGCTCAGAACAGCCAACCCAACCTTGTCCAGGAAGTGGTGACCTCCCAGTGGTAGCTGCTGTACCCCACCATCCCTGTCCCAGGTTCCCACTGAGTCTTCATCTTTCTTGAGCCATTCAATTGGGAGCCCCAATTGACCAGTGGGCCACTTCTGGGCTCGAGTAATTGTTTGGTTGATACAGAAATTTTCTTTTTCTTTTTAAAAAAAAATTTTTTTTAGTTGTAGATGGACACAATATCTTCATTTTATTTTTATGTGGTGCTAAGGATCAAACCCAGTGCCTCACGCATGCAAGGCAAGCGCTCTACCACTAAGCCACAATCCCAGCCCCTATACAGAAATTTTCAACAAATTTTTTCAACAAATATCAGTTTTCAACATGTAAAAACACTTGAAAATGAAGTATCTGACAACACCATGAAGTAGAGCTGAGAATCTGCTGCCTCCCTCTTTTTAAGTCCCTAACGTTACAAGGCCACTTCTCCCATTTCTTTTGACAGCCTACTCTGTAGGTATTGGTGTGTGTCCCTTGCTGGAGTCACAGAGTGCCACAGTTGGGGCACCCTGAAAAATAAATTCCTTTTCCTGATATTTGAATTGGCCAAGGTCACCCAGTGTGTGGTGGAATTGGGCTTGGTATTCTGCTCACTCGTGAGGGCCCAAACAAGTACAGTGACTTCTCCAGGGTCACACAGCTAGACAGTGGTAAGGGCAGGCCTAGAGCCCACCTCCCTGACCATTGGTCCTTTCTCCTGGATGCACAGGGGTCTTAATAAAACATAGCCAAGGGCCAAAGATGTTGCACATAACCCTGATCTAGGCTCTTGGGCTTTGAACCAACCTTTGGCTCTGTCTCCACTTACAGAATGAAGAGACTCCAAGAGGGCTGGCATGGGTTCTGCTTTCAGGTACTGAGTTCTTGTCTAAGAAACAACTGCATAAAATTGTGGGCAGGTATTTCTCATTCTCAATTATAGTCTGAAAATAGACCTGCCTAGTACTATAACAATTATGTTTGAAAGTGTCAATCTGATCCCTTTGGAACCACTCTATCTAGCCATCAGGGGAATTTCCCCAAACCTTCAAATTGCCACCTACAGGGTAGATAGAGACTGGAAAAGTAACAGCCATGTGTCTTGCCAGCTCTGTCATAATTCTGAGTTCTGCCCCCCATTTTCCAGTGGGAAGCCAGAAAGAATTGGCTAGACTAGCAGAAGGCCTATGGTGGAGGAGCCTCCCTACCATAAAACAGTGGATGGAAAATGAGTTGTTGGTGATAATAACTAGTGTGGGAATGGAGAAATACTTCTAAAGTGGCTTCATATTTTACTTAGGAGTATTTCCCACCCAAGCCTAAAGCATGTAAAACAGGCCAGAGACCTTGATGTTTCTCCAACAAGGAAATAAAAGTTTGAGGCATTTATGTTAAGTTAGCATATGGAATATCTATCTGTAACTGCATTAGCTATTCAAACATATCTCCTTACCTCCCCTGGAGTAAGTGCCAGCTTACAAAAGCTACAGTTTCTGTGGCAGAAGCTCAATTTGGATTTGAAATCAAGAAGGCTTAACAATACCCTCTCTATATGAAATTACCACCCATTTTAATAAGGTCCAAGATGTTTAATGGCTCACTTAAGGTCTTACAGCAAATTGAGAGCAGAAATGGAAGAGTTGGCTGTTTATTTTTTTCAACTGGGCTCTTGATAAAGGTTTATTCATTCTCATTCCATCTTCAGAAAAAAATTGTCATATGTCCTCTTCACAGTCCCTCCCCAATATCTATCTCACTTAGGTGTTATCTGTGTAGGTAAAATGATTTTTACAAAGTAGCATGTTGTACATGTAAAAAGAACTGGGTGTTGGTTGTACTCCAGCAACTTTTTCTCTGGCTCAGCTGCCAGAGAAGAGTTTACTACAATCTAAGTTCTATGAAGATGTATAACTTACCAGTGGAAAATACCCCCCCACACACACATCCCTTTATCATTGTTCAGAAAGACTAGGGAAATTGATATTTTCTTCTCTTTTTCTCTTTTATTTGGAAAACATGGCTTCTTCATTTCCTATTCTCTTGTAGATGTTTGGCTCTAAACTGTTTTCACTTTCTTATTTATTTATTTTTATGGTGCTGGGGGTGGAACCGAGGATTCACACATGCTAGGCTAGTGCTCTGCTACTCAGCTTCTTGACATCTCTTTAGTTCTTCATTACAAGACATGAACAGAATAGGCATGGTATATTCTCATCAGTGTTGCCAGCTCAGCTTCCATAAGTCACAAACTTTGTCTCACATATTATGCTAATGAGAAATAATTCTGACTCCCAGTCTCATAAAACCTAAAATAGGAGCTGGGAATATAGCTTAATGCTAGAACATGTGCTTAGTATATCAAACCCATAATGCTATGGGTTGGATCCCCAGCACCAACGAACACAAATAAACAAAATTTAAATTAACTGTGGCTTAATCATGATAAAAGATTTTATCTACAAACCTGTGTGTTGGGAGGTTTGGCTCCAGGATTGGTGCAGTGCTCCATAACATCATGGTGTGCTGCTGCTACCTTGTTGCTTTGTCTATGTAGGCCCAGAATGTCACTAGACAAGCTCTAGGCAGGACTCAGGAAAAATAAAGAACAGGCAAGGGACTTGGAGATGTAGATCAGTGGTAGAGCTCTTGCCTAGCATCTGTAAGGTCCTGGGTTAGATGACCAATTCTGAAAACAAACAAATAAGGACCCTGCAAAGGGCTTAAACTTTACTGTTAAGGAATGCTCCTGGAAATGGCTACATGGCATTTCTGCTTACATTCCATTGGGACAGAATTTAGTTGTAAGGCTACTTCCAGTTGCAAGTGCAAGTGAGGCCGGGGAATATGGGCTTTAGACTTGAAGACCATGTGCACAGATGAAGACTGGAAGCTCTTTCATCATATAAGGAGAGAGTGAGCCAGGCATGGTGATGCATGCCTGTAATCCCAGTGACTTGGAGGCTGAGGCTAGAGGATGGTGAGCTCAAGGCCATCCTGAGCAACTTTGCAAGATCCTCTCTGAGAGGGGGTGGGAGGGAGAGAGGTCTCTGTCACAGTTAACTATGTAATCGAGTTACAAGCAAAGTATAGGGCACAGAGTAGGGCCTCAGCATGTTATATATGTTATATAGATTGAGTTAAAGTGGCCTTGGAGGACTTCAGTGGCCTTCATGAGGAAGATTAATAACACCTGGAACAACTTTTTTTTGATCCTGGAGATTGAACTCAGGGGCACTCGACCACTGAGCCACATCCCTAGCCCTATTTTGTGTTTTATGTAGAGACAGGGTCTCACTGAGTTGCTTAGCACTTCGCCATTGCTGAGGCTGGCTTTGAACTCGCGATTCTCCTGTCTCAGATTCCCAAAGTACAGGGATTACAGGCGTTCGCCACCGCTTCTGGCTAACACCTGGAACTTCTGCTGGGCTTAGGGACAACAAGCTGGGAGTAGATCTGATGAGAGGGTCAAGTTTTGCTTCCCAAATTTTCTGTACCTTAATTTAGTCAGCTTTTTCCCATCTCCCAACATTCGACTGAAAATAAGCCTACCAGAGCTAGCTAGCTGACTGGCTGTCTTTTCTTTTCCTGTCTTGCCTCCTCAAACTTCTTTCTTTCTTATTGAGTCTTACTATGTTGCCTTGGTGGGCCTTAAACCCCTAGGCTTGAGTGATCCTCCCACCTCAACCTCCAGAGAGTAGCTGAAACTATAGGCATGTATCACCAAGCCTGGCTTCTTTTATTTTTGGTAGTGGAGATTGAACCCAGGGGTACCACTGAGCTCCATCCCCAACCCCTCCTCCCTTCTTAAAAATTTTGAGATAGGATCTCACTAAGTTACTGAGGCTGCTCTTGAACTTGGGATCCTCCTGCCTCAGCAGCCTGAGTTCCTGAGATTACAGGAGTATACCATTATGCCTTTCTTTTATTTTTAACATATTCACCCCCACAGATACTGAAGAAAGTCCCATACCCCCAAACTTCCTCTCTATCATCAAAGTAAATAAAGAGACTGACAGGAATAGTTCTTGGCAATTAATGCTATCACAGTAGTCAGGGTATTGTAAGACACTGAGCAGGATGTCCTTGGATAACAATATGAGGGCCGTAAGCTGTCTTGGAAGTCCATACATCTTCCTCAGTTCCTCCATTCTGTCTCCAGACCTGTACTCCAGCCCTCCTCCCACCCATCCCTACAACATGGCAAAGTGTTAATGGATCACTTGGTCCAGAGCAGGGAATGTCCCAACATGCAGCTTCTCCCAAGAAGGTGTGCTCTGTGGTCCAAAGATTAAAAGCTAAGATGACAGACAGTAGGACTCTATATGGGCCAATAACTACAGGAAGAAAGTGAATTAGGGATTATTCATCCCATTCTACAGAGGAGGAAATTCAAGCTTTCCTTGTGACTTGTCCAGGCCTACTAGTAGTAAAGCCAGTATGACAACTCAGGTCTTAGCTGGGTGCAATGTTGCGTGCCTGTAATCCCAGCAACTCTAGAAGCTGAGGCAGGAGGATTGTGAGTGTAAAGCCAGCCTCAGCAACTTAGTGAGGCCCTAAACATCTTGGTGAGACCCTGTTTCTAAATAAAATATCAAAAAGGGCTGGGATTGAGCCAGGCACGGTGGCACACACCTATAATCCCTGAACTTTGGGAGGCTGAGACAGGAGAATTGCATTCAAAGCCAGCTTTAGCAATGGCGAGGCGCTAAGCAACTCAGTGAGACCCTGTCTACATAAAACACAAAATAGGACTGGGGATGTGGCTCAGTGGTCAAGTTCCCCTGAGTTCAATCCCCAGTACCAAAATAAAAAAAGGGCTGGGATTGTGGTTAAGTGGTTAAGCACCCCTGGGTTCAATCCCTGGGACCAAAAAAAAACCCACCAAAAAAACCCCAAGTCTTTTAGGCTCTGCAAATATGTTACTGCCTGTTGGTATTTTTGCTGCAGACATGGGGTTCTTGTTTTACTCATCTTCATTTTATCCCACAAACTCATGGTGCTCCCTCAGGCTCACATTCAAGAAATTAACATATGATAATGGTAATATCTAACATTTATTGAATCTTACTGTGTGTTAGATATTCTTCTAGGTGTTTTATAGGTACTAACTCATTTTATCCTCATTGGCTCCATTTTACAGATGAGTCTGCTGAGGCATGAAGAATTTAAGTAACTTGCCTAATATCACACAGGGGTATAATGAGAGAGGCCGAGCTGGAATTAGAACTCAAGCAGTCTAGTTTGAGTCTGTGTTCTTATCTATTATTCAAAATTGCCACTATAGGCCAGGTATGGTTGTGCGTGCCTATAATCCCAGTGGCTCCAGAGGCTGAGGCAGGAGGATTGTGAGTTCAAAGCCAGCCTCAGCAACTTAGTGAGGCCCTGAGCAACTCAGCAAGACCCTGTATTTAAGTAAAATATTTAAAAGGGCTGAGGATGTGGCACAGTGCTTAAGTGCCCCTGGGTTCAGTGCCTGGTACTAAAAAATAAAAATAAAAAAATCACCACTGTAGCTAAGAGGGTAATAACTGTATCCTATTATTATTTATTTATGGATCAGCTGCCAATGCCTTTAGTTCACCATAAAGGGAACAGTCCACTATCCTATTAGGCATATCTTGGTTTCCTTCTCATTATTTCAGAGCCCAGTGAATGTCCTTTGTAGAAAGGACACAGGATCTTAGGTGCCATTTATAATAGCACTGCAAAGATGGCAAGATAGAAGCCAGATGATTCCCCCTCCCCCCATTTTCTCCCTTTCTTTCTTTCCTTTTTTTTTTTCTTTGTACTGGTGATTGATTCCAGGGCCTCACACACTCTGGGCAAACATTCTACCACTGGGCTATATCCCCAGCCCTCAGATAATTCTTTATTTCAGTTTCACACTTACCGTCTTCACATTGTTTGACTTTCAACAGAAGTGTGAATGCACCCTAGTTGTGCTTTGTGGCCATGTGTTTCTGGCACATGTTAGTTCCCATGCAGGGAGAGGGGACACAAACCTATGATGTAGTTCCCTGGCCATTGGTCACTCTCCCTTCCCATTCACTGCCACTTCTTACTTATCAAGAGAGTAATGTTGAGACAGGAGAGTTACAGGTACATTAGAGTGAAATTGGGGCACGGCCAAGGTGATGAGTGGGAACTTGAATTTTTAAAGTACCCACTGTTGGCCAGACAGTGTGCAAGGCTCTATTCATTTGACATCTCATTAAATCTCCAGAACATCTCCAAGAGGCAGCCTCCTATTTTTCCCCTGACAGCTGCATCTTAAATCTGACATCCTGCAGCTCTGGGCTGCCCAAAGTCAGGCTGGTAAGAGGAGAACTGGGGTTCAAGCTCAGGTCTGTCTGGCTTTCAACATGCTCTTGCCATGTCCCCAGTTCTCTTTGAAGTACCAGAAGTCTTGGCTAGGCAGGTTGGAGAGCATTGCTCCATTATCAGTTAGGTTCTCATTGCAGTTATAGACTAACTTCCTTCCTCCAAAGCCCCTGGGATCTGTTTTTCTCCTTTCTGGACTAGAAATTGAGGCCTCACTCCAGTTTAGAGAAGTTTCTTGATGCTTTCCTCCTGCTACACCAGAGGATTTCACACTCTACATCCACAGAGAAAGAGAATTCATGACAATGGGAAACAAAATTTACAAGCACAGGGTTCTCCTTGACTCTCCCATTTATTATCTGTGTGACCTTGGACAAGTTATTGAACTTCTTTACACCTTGATTTTCTCATTTGTTAAATGAGGAGACTGGTCTCTCCCTCTGAGAGTTGTTATGAGATTTAAATGAGTGTGCAAGCCATATTCTTCATTAGGTGCCAGGGTACATGGCTTTTTCAGTTGCCTGTGGGAAAAGATAGGAGTTGTGATGGCAGCCCAGTTCTAATAAAAGAAAACCTGGTCAATTTTTGGTGAATTTGGCTCTTCAGTTGATAAAGACTGTTGCCACATACAAAAGTGCTCCAACCCCTTCCTCAGGGCCTTGGACCAGGGCAGAGTTAAATCCCGGATCTGGGTTCCTTCGGCCCTTTCCATAACTATTTTTGTAACAGTGACCTTTCTTTCCTCTTCTACTTCTTTCCAAGAACAGTAAGGCTGACTCCAGAATAATTAGGAAAACATTCCAAAGTTGACATATTGCCAATAATGGAAGTAATGAAACAACTTAAGTCCATTATTATAAAAGCTTGCATTAACAGTACATTATGTCTTGTATACTTGTAAGTCGTTGGTAGCATTTTACAACTGTCTGCCTTTCCTTTGTAAGTCTGTCAGTATTGCCAGGCTTTAAGGATGGGGCAGGGCCCAAGAATAATTCATTCATTCTGTAGAATTTGATATAAAATCCAAACTTTGGCTCCATGAAGAGCCTGACACTTTGATCCTGTGCACTCTTGGTCAAGTCCTCTGACCTCTGCAAATCTTGACTTCCTCAACTAGAAACTGTGAAGAACAACTTTATCCCCTCTTACTTACCCTGTTAGAGGCCTGGGGAGGAGCCAGCAAAATGCTAGATGGGGAAGTCTTTCTGTACTGCTAATAGCTGGTAAGATCTGATGGCACATGAATATGTATCTGAAATGAAAATGGAAGAAAAAATAAAAGATAAACAATTCAAAAGAAACAATGGTGTTCCTCAGTTTGTCATTCATTAACTGAGAGACCCTGAATAAGGCACTTAATCTCTCTGGGACTCAGTATCTTCATCCATAAACTAGAGATTGTAATAATAGATCTTCCTTTCCCTTCCCTTCCCTTCCCTTCCTTTCTTTTTTACTGAGGATTGAACTCAGGGGCACTCAACCACTGAGCCATATCCCCAGTCCATGTGTGTATTTTATTTAGAGACAGAGTCTCACTGAGTTGCTTAATGCCTCACTTCTGCTGAGGCTGGCTTTGAATTCACGATCCTCCTGTCTCAGCCTCCCAAGCTGCTGAGATTACAGGCGTACACCACCACACCCGGCTAGATGTTTTTTCTATTTTACAACCTATTGTATCAAATGGGACAGTGGTATGAAAGTGTTACCTGAATAAGAAAGACTGTCCAACTGTTATTGCTGATATTATTATTTGGGTATTGAAGAATGAACCCAGAACCTCATGCATGCTAAGCATGCCCTTTACCACAATGCTACATCCTCAGCCTGTTAATTATTATTAATGCTACTAATGCTGTGAATTCCTGGCAAAGTATTCTTCTGGAGTTTCAATTAGGTTAGCTACCTTTAGAAACAAAATTAATCCTTTGAGCTCACAGGGCTTCCAGAGGCAGGGATTGAGCCCAGTAAGTAGGAGTCTGGCCCTAGAATCACACTGCTGAGATTCAGATCTCAACTCTGCCACTAGTAGGCTGTGTGAAATTGAGCAAACATTTAACCCTTCTTGGACTTAGTTTCTCCAACTGTAGAATGGGGATAATGATGGTAATTATAGTTACCTCCTGGAGTTGCAAGGATTAAGTGACATACATGTGCAGCATTTAGAATAGTACCCAGTTCTCCAAAGATGTTTATAGCTATCTTTGTTCTTGGGTATTGGACATTATTTTGGTGGTACCATGGCCCCATGTTGCCTAATTTATAACTTTTGCTCTAACTTTTAACTTATTAAATAGCATCTCAGGATGTAACTAATACTAGAGAAATCTGAAGGAATGAAAAGGCATCTATATCTTTAGCTATGTGGCTTGGACTCTTTTGTTTCCTCTAAAGCTGTTTGCTTTTAACCAGCAAAAGTAAATGCCTAAATCACTTTTTTAACTTTTAAAAAATTTTTATTAATTTTTTTGATAGTAGAGATTGAACCCAAGGGTACTTATACCACCGAACTACACCCTCAGCCCTTTATTCTTTTTAGTTTGAGACAGTCTCACTAACTTTCTGGGGGGCTCGCTAAGTTACTGAGGAGGAACTCCATCTCATGATCCTCCTGAATTGCTGGGACTGCAGGCATTTGCAGTCTAAATCACCATCTTGAGATATCCTAAAATAAAAGTCCTTGTGTGGGCTGGGGGGTGGTTAGCTCACTGGTAGAGCACTTGCCTAGCATTCTCACGGCCCTGGGTTCTATCCCCCAGCACTGAAAAACAAAACAAAATAAAATGTTTTTGTGAAACTCAAACCTAAGAAGCTGCTTGTAGGAGGCATTTGCAGAGTCCCCTATGTATTAAGATTAATATGCCCCAGTCCTTGGGGCCCACAGAAAACCTATTTCTTTTTTGCGGGTAGTGGTACTGGGAATTGAACTCTGGGGCACTCAACCACTGAGCCACATCCCCAGTCTTATTTTGTATTTTATTTAGAGACAGGGTCTCACTGAGTTGCTTAGGGCCTTGCTATTTCTGAGGCTGCTTTGAGCTCACCATCCTCCTGCCCCGCCTCCTAAGCCACTGGGATCACAGGCGTGTGCCACTGCACCCAGCTCAGAAAATCTATTTCTATACCTCACCTTTCCCACTTATTCCCCAGGCTCTTCCCATTCTATCTACTCTCCAGCAGGGTGGGAGAGGGATTGGCCAGGCATAGTACCCAGCTATGCAAGATGTGCTCTTCTCCACTCTGGAGCTAGCAAGACATTAGTCACATCTTAAGGTTTCTGGTCCCTCTTTGTGAGAGAAATCTCCAGGTAGGACAATTTTCCCTCTGCCCCCGCTGTAGCAGTTTCAGATCACTTTCTGATCCATCACAGAGTGAGACAGGATTTCCATGTCCTTAGGCAGTGGATGAATGAGAGGGTGAGTAAGGAGTAAATTAGATAATGACAACATGAGGTATTAAGTGCACAAATACATGGAGGTGATAAAATGGAAAGAACAGTGGTGAACACACATGAACAACATGCATAAAAGTCTACACTAAGGGTTAAGAAAAAAAGCACTCAGGCTGGGTGCAGTGGTGCAGGCCTGTAATCCCAGTGGCTCAGGAGGCTAAGACAGGAGGATTGCAAGTTCAAAGCCAGTCTCAGCAACTTGAGGCCCTAAGCAACTCAATGAGACCCTGTCTCTAAATAAAATACAAAATAGGGCTGGGGATGTGGCTCAGTGGGTTGAATGCCCCTGAGTTCAATCCCCGGTACCAAAAACAAACAAACAATCAGGCAGAGTGGAGAATTACAGAAATGACCAAATGCATAGGACAGAGGATCTTAAACATGAATTTACAACTAACTCAATCCCCTGAAGGGCTTGTCACACATTACTGGGTCCACTCCAAGGTTTTCTGATAGGTTCCAGAGTAGGACCTGAAAATTTGCATTTCTAAGAAATTCTGAAGTGAGTAGGACCACACTTAAAGAATCACTGT